>JAVSBS010027769.1:32735-132700 GCA_033124195.1 Coracias cyanogaster | reverse complement strand
AGGTGTTTAAAAAATGAGTAGATGTGGCACTTGAGGCTATGGTCTAGTGGCTAGAGAGATGTTAGGATGAAGGTTGGACTTGATGATCCTGGTGATCCTTTCCAACCATAATGATTCTATGATTATAAATGAATAAATCCTCCTGCAAAATGCACTGTTGTCTATTTTGAGACAGCATAACATGATGTGAAGGCTACTTTTTTTCTTCTCAAAATAGAGCAGGAGCTCCTGCTGCTAAAAACACTCCTTTGTCTGGGTCAGGCAAAATGTCACTGAAAAGATGGAAAGCCCAAAGTCAGTTCAGCTCTATTGCAATTGTGTCTCCTATGCTAATATTTATGACCTTTAGTTAAATGATTTAGCATCCTGGGAAACTGGGCTGGAAGGACAGTAATAATTAATGGTAATATCTGCAAAAAAATGGTTTTGGGGAAATCACTAAGGGTGACTAATGACATTGGAAACACAGAAAGAAGATAATGAGCGAGTCCTTTCTTAGCGAGCAGTTGTATATTTATGAGGACCTGGCTTGTCCTCAGTACTTAATACAAGAGTTTTGCTCAAGTGTTTGTGCATTTGGAAGAAAAAAATGTCATTTTCCAGAAATGGCATCTGAGGAAGAATGTGCCCTGTTTTACTGTCACAGTGTTTCAAATGAAGGAAATGAAGATTTCAGTGTGCTCTGGAGGGCAAAGTCATCCTAGGTGTTAAGTGAGACTCAATAAATGAAATTCTTATGGCAGAAGAGCCTTCAGGATAAGGGAATGTTTATTTCTTACAAATGGCCATAGAAAGCTGAAAATGTAGGCTGACGCAAGAAACTTTAGTCTGAAAAAACAGAATAGTTTATCCTCTGCACTGCAGGTGATGTTTCAATGGTCTAATCTAAGGATTATTACTACAAAAGGAGGAAAACTTGACCTTTTTCAAGTATCTTTAGTTTTAATTTATTCCTTTCTTGTTTTTCTGCACACTTGTTAATAATCTTTTCCTTTTTTCTAGACCACCTAGTTGAGTCCTAGAGGTGCTGCAATAATGACAGGTAATCAAAGACATATGACAGGGAGAAGTTTTCCCCTTTGATTTTGATTTTTTTGAGACAGCAAATGTCGAGATTGGCAGTGTTTTATGTGAGGACAATACCACTGAAGGCAGCAGATGGAGGCAAAGTGCAATAAAAATCCAGTTCTGTTGTATTCTACTCTCCAGCCCAGGGACATCCCTGGCTGTTTGCTGCAGGCACACTGCTCTATGCTTTGCAGAAGAAAATTGAAGCTTGCCCCAGTGGCCAAAGACAAATGGAAAACTAGAATTGAACAGTTTTTCTTAGGTAAGGAAAAAGGATGGCCTCTGAGTTGGCTTGAGATACCTGCTGTCTACACATGCTTCTCAGAAGTACATACAGAGAAAACAGGACTTTGCTGAAAGCACGAGATGTCTGGGGTAGTAAAAAGTTCATGGCATGGCTGCCCTCTTTCCTATGGCTTGACTGTGGAAGGACAAGCTGGCTGCAGCATCTGTGGAAGGATTTCTGGGGTACTGGCAGTCACTGGGAACATTGCTGGGATACAGGATCCTGCACATGAAAACTAGGAAAGTGTAGGGTAATCTGTGCAATACGTGTATTTAGAAGATGTTATCTTATGTATGTTAAAACACATATTTGAAAATGCCTTCTAAATGTCTTCAGAAACTTTAGATTTTACCCTGAATTTGCAGGTGAAAGAAGAGAGGTTTGGGGCAATTCAAATAAGATTTATTTATTTATTTACTTTTGGTCAGAACATCTAAAGAGCAAAGGAAACAGAGGGTTTGTCAGACTAGCCAGAGGAGGAAGAGTTGTCATCATTCTCCTTTTGCCAAATAGCTCACACAGTAAGGAATGCTTTGAAGATATTTTCTCCTGAAAATGTGATGTAACCAGCAAGCTGAAGTAGGCTGACCAGATTACAAACAAACAGCTCTGAGGAACTGTCGAGGTTTCTGGAGCGTAGGAGTGGTATGCTACTTCCCAGCAGGTAACACTGGAGAGATTACTCTTCTGCACTGACCTGCTTAACCCTTCTGTTCAGTCTTCTGCCACCCTTGGGAATGACTAACTCCCGGGACTTACAGTTTTGGGTAAGGAAGATAAGGGGGAAAATGCCCTAGTCTGAACATACAAAGAATGTCCAAAATGTTCACAGGACAGCACCAACGCCCTGTGGGGCATCTTTGGGTAAGGCTGGATAGGTTTCAGCTGTGGGGAGGGGACCAGGTGTTCCCCATCTCGTTTCATGCCTTTCAGCTGCAAGCTGCTGCAGCCACCAGTGCAGTGTGGGAGACCGAGCTGTGAGGAGAGGCTGCATGTGCACACTGGCAGAGGTCTGTTGGATTTTCATTTTGCTTTGGTTTACTTCCCTTGGGATTTATGTGGGGTGATGGAAAGGTGTTTGACCCTTTTGCTACCATAGAAGTGAATTTAGAAGCTGTTCTTAAGACTTGCTGTAGCAGAACAGTGCAAGAAGGGGCCCAAGTCTGGCCTAAACCTGGGCTTTGCTGTATATTTTTGAAGTTCAGGCTCTGTCCTCTTACATCTGTGTAAATTATTTAGGCCTTTCCACTGTTTGGATATTACGCAGAGGGGAAGTTAGCCAGACATTACATTTTATTTCCCTTCTAACCCCATGTTTTGTCATTTTTTAAGTGATTGACTGGAAGGAGTATAAAAAGGATGTATGAATGTTTAACTGTGCTGCAACAAATAATTGATGTTTTTAAAGTTTTCTTTCGTTCACACTGTTCTGGAGCTCTCTAGCCTAGTTTATTTTTTATTATAAAAATTCATTTCTGTTAAATCATTCCTTTATCAGCAGGATCTGCCCGCATTTGGTTAGACTAAAAAGCTCTAGAAACCACAGTGTTTTTTCCAATTGCTTTGAATCAAAGTTGCATTAAGGGGGGAAAAAAAAGCTTTTTGGAGATTTTGCTGGATCTCATTAATACAGAAAAAAAATACATTAAGAAGTCTTTAATGTGTAGCTGTGATGCTGTGCAAGCCACAGCTTCAGCTCAGCTTTGAGAAAAGGCTCCTGATTCTCTTGTTTTCCCACTTGCAGTTTTGTGTATGCCTATGGCTGAGCTCCTACCTGCACTTTCCTTTTGTCTCTTTCTTGCCCAGCAGCGTCCGTTGGTTCTTTTGGTGCTTTACTATGCCTTGTCTTTTGGCAGGTAAAGCTAACAGGTCAGAAATGGGAAAAATCTGTCATTTTGTAAAACAGCCACATTTATATAGTTGATAGGTCTGCTTTTACTGAATGGCTTCATACTGCGACACAAGACTTGTTATGTTTATTTTATGAATCCTTCACTGGGCTTGTGTCATCCTTCTTGTAATTGTACGTGCCACCAATTATTGGGAGGGGTCTTGAGGAGGAGCGGGAAGTTGCACAGTTGTAAAATAGGAGTGGCCTTAAGGTTTTTTGACAATGTGGTATTTTGACACTGGTATTTTTTTGCAAATTACTCAACAGAAAGGGATTTAAAAGTTGATTTAAAGGCCATTTTATGTACAGCTTTTCAACATAGAACTGGGAAAAGACCTTAAGGCCAGTGAGAAAGGCCTTCTGAGTGATGCTAAAAAGGTTTTTTAAATGTATCCATAACACTACAGTCCTGTATACCACTCTAAGATGTAAAAAGGTGATAAAAGCATTCTGTAGATTTATAGGAATATTTTTCATCTCCAAATCATATTCTGAATCCCTTTGCTCCTGCCAGTAATTGCATTCAAGTATTGTGATGGATTTACAGGGCTGCATCATGGATCTTAAAAACAACAGCCAGATTTCATAAGTTAGAGCATCCCCATGGTTGTGTATTTATTAGCATATTTCCTTCTGAATTGTCTTTCTAGTTCTTGGTAAATAAGCTTATAATCTATGACCTAATCCTTGCAAAACTCACATGTTTTATTTATGTACCTGACTAGTTTCTGTGTAAGGCTGTATTCCTAACTTACATCCCATATATTTCTCCTGCTGAGGGTCCTAATTTTGGTGCTGCAGAAAGGTAGAAAAATTTTTACTACTTCATGGGACTGCAGGTCATATACTGTATCTATTTAAATTACTTCTTCCCCTTTATAACACTGGTTTCTGCTTTAGCCAATTAGTAAATTCACTAAAAAACTGCATGAATACACTTACCACTTACACTTATCTTGAAATTTATTCCAAGTGAGAAAGAAATGATATTTAATGTGTTTGAGACCACATCTGTGATGTATTACTATATCACTACACTGATTTCAGGAACTCACCTTTCAGAAATTATGTATAAAGTCTTCAAGTTCACTTATCTTTATGGACTTCTGCTTCAGCATAGATAATCCTTGTCATAGTGCTGAACCTTTGAGGTTGGTGCCCAGAGAAAAGGAAACTTTAGATGGGAAGTATTCAAAAGAATTTGTTTTTTAAAAATGTACTGTATCATATATTGCAAGGTACGGTCCTTTTACCTCTGATTACTACTTTTAATGTAGATTTTAAGTTGGGAAAAGGATTAAGCATCATCATGCTTGATACTTCATGCTGAGATTTCATGTTTGGGAGGCACTGTCTTTACCTTGGGTTAATGGTGTAACATGGACCATTACTTAGGAGATAAATTCTGCCTGCTTGCATAACAGCCCTACATCGTGTTGGCCAAATGTATTACTGGGTGAGAAATACATAAAGTGCAGTTTTCTCTGTGGAGTTCTTAGCATTTCTAAGAGATACACAGTTGTTCAGGTGTAGGAAGCAGACATCCTTGTGTTTGGGGAATGAACTAGGAATGAGTGTGGGAAGGTTTCTTGTGCCCACCAGCATACAAAGCATGTGTTGTGATTTACTGGGAATTGATTGAGCCAGCAGCTTTTCACAGGTGAGTCAGGTCTGAGTGTAAATGGGCAGCTAAGAACACAAATGGCACCTGTAAAGCATTGCTCTTTAGTTTTTTTCCTTTGTTAAAAAGACTGAAATGACTATTCCTTAGTTTTAACGTAAATACACCTCTATTTTCTTTGTTTATTTGCATTAGTTTCAGAACCTTTATCTGTATTGTGGTACGTTAGAACTCTGAATCCTGTTCGCTGCAATCACTTCCCCAGTGGATCCAGATTTGGATCTGAAACTCCATGAATTAGTCACAAAGGTTACCCTAAATCAATACATGTATATGTATGTGTATATATAAAAACACACGAGTGTTTGTGTATATATAAAAACACACGAGTGTTTGTGTATATATAAAACACACGAGTGTTTGTGTATATATAAAACACACGAGTGTTTGTGTGTATATTATGTCTCAAATTCTAGGAGGAAAAAACAAAAAACAATCTACGTCTTCCTCTAGTGTTGGATGTGCTCTGCTGTGATCAGAGGAATGACTACAGCTCACAATAAGCCTAAACTGTGCAAATAATGTTGGTTTATACATGCACAGCTGTAGGTGTGGAGCAGACAGACTTCAGCTACTGAATAGATGCTGAGGTTTAGTCAGCCTGTTGTATTATTGTGCTTTGCTACCCTGGCTAGGATAGAGCTGGCTGCTTCAGGTACATGGAAGACTCTTCTACCACAGCACAATATTGCCATGTTTTGAAGTTTCTGTGTTATAAACTCTTAATATTTTATTAACCCTTACAACACTGAAGATTGGGCTTATCCTCTCATCCTTGAGATTCAATGCTTTCAATGTCCTCCCCCCCCCAATAATTTGATCTGCCTTCCAGATGTTTGGTCTTCCGCTGTCTCATGAATATCTGTTACTGTGTGATGCACCTTTAAGATAATAGCTCTCACTCCTGTGGTGCTGACCCCCTCCTTCAGCTCTCTCTATCACACAGTCCATGCTTCCTATGTGTCAAACATGTGGAAATCACCTGAAGTAGTTAGGGTTGAGTGCTTCAAACAAAAGGGATAAATTGCTTGCTTTGATGTTGTTTGTTTTTCCTCATAACCCATGATCTCGTATCTGTGAAAATATTCTTCTAGGACAGTTTTGAACAAGTTCTAATTATGGAGTTAGCTGAAAAAATGTGTTGTTATCTTAGATCATCTTTCTTCCTTGCATGTTTTTATTTCTACTCTCAAACACAGCCCATCAAGAATTAAGCATACTCTAGGGGAGAACATATTAATAAGAAAAGATAAAAGCAACTAAACATGGAAAGATTTTTTTGCCAGACAAATTCCAAGACAGACTATGGTGTCTTTTTATTTGTTACATGGAAATTCCAGAGTGGTTGAAGAGCTCAGACTTGGAAAAAAATTCTGATGCTGGTGGGGTTCCCAAGATGGGTCAGGAATATGTACATTCATTTTCATCAGTTAGTGGCCTCAGGTGATGCTCTGAGTTATGCCCGCTTGTGATGGCTGCATGTTAACATGATCTGGTTTGATTTAAAATCTGTGAATTAGACTAGTTGAAAGAAATCTTCTTGGGTCTGATATAGAAGAGTGGTGTTTCCCCCCCCGCCCCGCTCCCATTTTCATACTCTGCGTCTAAAAGAAGATATCTGTTCCCAAAAAGTGACTGCTTCAAATACCTTAGCATCCTTTTCCTTAGGCCAGACACTGGTTTTCTAAGTACCTGAAGGTATAGTTTCACATACATATAGATAGAACTTTCAAGCACGTGCTGATTTAAAAAAAAAAATCAAGGTTCAGGTTTCTGCCTTTCAGAAAGTGGTGTCCAATTATGGAGCTTTATAGAGAAAAAGAGCTGATTGCCTTTATCCAGAACATCCTACGCCTTATGCCTCCTGTTTTTAGCACTTTCTTTTATATTACCGGTCCTTTATTCTGTTAAGATTTAAACACCGAAAAATGATATATATTATTTCATGTCTTGAATAGGGTGCTTAAAACAATAAGAAGCAGTTTTATTTTCCTGATTTTTGTGTAGATACTCTGTCTTCTCTTCTTTGCCATGCTTTCAGATGTACAGTTGAACTAAGTTCCCTTCTTATTTGTCATGGAAAGAAGCTTGCCCTCAGTGCTCAGTATTGCTTGCCATCATTCGCACAGTACAGTTATCTGTACATGGAATTGCTTTGCAATTCTAATTCATGAGAGTTCAATAACTGTGCATCTTCAATCATTAAAATATTGTTAAAAATGTCTGTGTTAATTTCCAAAACATTAGCTGCAAAGCTTGAACTAGGAACACTTGTTCAATATCTGCTTTAATGTTATTGGATAAGGTGAGCCTAACCCTTGGTGTACACCAACAATAAAACACTCATGTAGTCTCTACAGAGGACTGTTGTTCTGGCTATCTGACTTGGCTTTGCTGAAGAGCTCAACACCTCCCATGTATTAACCCATCCACTGATCTGGATGCTGAAGTGCGAACTGTATTCTGCATTTGAGAAAAAAGCTTTCTTTCCATAAAAAAGAAAAAAAGTCACCTGCATTTAAACATCTGTAGTATGATCTTTCTGATGATTTGGCTCAGAAAAACAAAAATAAGTAGATGTCATGGCCATAATAGGATTGACTTTTATAGTAAGGAAAAACCAGTTTCTGCGTCCACATTCTGTGGGTTATATTTTTCTTTTACCTTTCACAGGCATGACTCTCGTGTACATACTGTAATCAGTCCCACCTTACTAACAAACCACATTTGGGGGATTGATCTAGGAGTTCTTTCTTCATTGTCATGTACAATAGAAGTAGTGGAATAAAGCACTCTAATCGGCTGAAACTGGCATCTTGTCTTCAAAAATCCTTTTATTTTCCTTTGGACCCCCATGAAAGTCAATTTTATAGAATAATGAACTCCAGGAAGGAACTGGAGCTTATTTACTATTTGAATAGTACAAAAACTTTCATAACAGGTTGACATTATTGAGCATGTAGCAAAGTGGAACTGGTGTAAAACTGTTTTTTTTATAAATACTTCAGTTGTTTGTTACCACAAGAAGAAGAGATTAATTTACGAATTGCTCATCTTTCCTGTTCACAGTTTCAGAACTGCTAGTCCACTTGTCTCTAGCTACTGTGTGCAATTACTGTGCAGGCTGCCAGGAAGAGAAACATAATGAAATAGTGTGTCCTTCAATTAACAATGGCAGATCAAATGGAAAGTATTACCAAGAAAACATTTCCCAACCATTCTTCTCCCGAACACACAAGTGCAATTAGGAAGAAAAACAGAGACATCCTCTCTACTGCCTATTGTGGGGCATAGTTATCTGGAACAACCTGCTTCGGGTAAGAAATAATCCTCACAAAATTTAACCCACTGTTATGAAATGCAAAGCAGCCAGCCTGGAACTTTATGGTTCCCAATGCTTGATTAATTAACGTGCAGCCTTTAGTGTTATCCTCCCAAGCGTGCCTGGAGATAATGACGTGCTGGTTTTGTTGCTTAATGTGATTAAGAGGTTGAAGAGGTGCGGAGAGGTCATAAGACACTAGGAGAGCAAGGAATGGACCAAAGCAATTCCAAGGGTGGTAGGCTCAGAGCCATATCAGTTTCATTCCTTGGCTGTCATCTCTTTCTCCCTGGGTACTCTACACTTAGGTAAAGCTGCAGATTTGTGTAATCTCTGTAACTAACTTCAAAAATGAACCTGCAGCATGTGGGGTAATGGGTTTGTTTCTTCTAGGATGGTGTAGCTGCATGAACCGTGTAACTTCATTCCATATGGTACCTTAGGGTAGATATTTCTAGAAGATCTCTCTCGTGGTGTAGCTTGGCTTCTGTAGTACTCTATGGTAATTCTGATAATAATGTAGGAGGCAACATGGAATCCTTTAAAAATGAACTATGAAAGTTATGCACAATAAATTTTAAATGCCAAATACCAAATTAATACCTGTAGCCTTCATAGGCTGTCAGAGAGGCACATTAAGGCTCCTTTACCCAAAGGGAGGGATGGTCAAAAGATTGTAGCACGGTGGTACAAAAGCTAATCAGCTTCAGAGGCAGGAGAAGACCTTCTTTGATCCTATCCTAGACACTGCTTCCTCTTGTGTAAAATATAGCAGTGTTAGTTTGTAGCCTTTGAATACATTTGTCTAAACCATGGTCTTAAGGAAGGAAGTGAAGATTTTATGTCTGTGAGAAAAAAAATCAAGAGCATATACTTCTGCTGCTGTAGCCATTGACTCAGGAGCTGCTCTGCTTCCCTCCCTCTTCCCAATTTGCCTTTCATCTTTCATCTCATTCCAACTTTCATGGTGGTGGTCTGTCTTCCTCCTCCTGATTCTCTCCTCTCTGCTGGAACTGAAGCCGTTCAGAGCCTGAATACCCAATGGGAAGGATCTTAAATTTGTAAAAAAGGACCACTTGTTGCCTTTTAAATTTTGTTCTTCTTACTAGCTGCCTACTTTAGAACTTTCAAACATGAGTGCACACAGTTTTGGGATGATATTTTTGTTCCATGGTTATATATGTGAAACTTCACATATTTGGTATAACACTCTGTAGGAAGTTTAAGTGAGAAGCATGGAAGTAGTGCTTCAGATAATTTAAATGTCTGCTGGTGTTCAGTGAGAAGTTTTGGAAAGATAAGTGGTCAATTCATACATTCCACATCTCTAAAAGCTAGAACTATGTCCTATAGGTGGAAAAGATAACTAAGAATATTTTTGTAGATGATTTTTTTTTTTTAATCTGTAAATACCTATGGACAACATAAAATGGCATGGAAAATGAAATCATAACAGTGCCCACATGAAGCTTTATAATAAGATCTTACTAGAATCTTGTCTCTTAGTTTAAATCACTTATCCTTTGGCTTTTTTAAAATAATATAACAATTTCATGAAATAATCCATTTGCATTTTCAAGAAACTATTTTAATCTGCAGTACGGAAGATGACTGAGTTTACTGTGTTTTCAACTGAAAAAAATAATGTTCCTAATTTTTCTTGTTCCAAGGCTCCCTGAGTCAAATCGTTTGATTACTTGAGTGATTAGATCTATAACAATCTTTAATTATTTGTTTTATTCCTTTGGCTTGTTTGTTATTGTGGTGGATTAACTGATATTCTAGTTTGAACACTATACCTAGTGCATGGAAATAGCAAGACTTCACTTTTTTAATGATCTCTTAGCAAGGTAATGCTTACCTACCTTTACACCCCAAATGCTTCTATTAATCTGCAGCAAATAGCTCACATATGGGATGCACCTTAGGTATATTTTGAAATATCTAGTCCCTGATAAAAGACTGTAGATCCACTTTGCTATTCATTTTTATCAGTGCCACTGGCAATTAAAGTTAGTAATAATTCATCAGAAGATTTTTAGCACAATAAAGACATTGCAGTGGCTCAACTCCAGAAGTTTTCATTGTCCTTGCAGCTGTCCTTTTTTCAAAGAACATTGTATCTGCAATAAGACACTTGCAGATTCAGGAAGAAGTGACACCTCACTTATTAAGAATGTCTCTTAATAAATATTATATTATCTTCAGAACAAAATCTTCTTGGATGGGCGTACATCAGAGCATATGATTAATGAAAAGCTGAGAACAAATGTGTGTGCTTCCCTGAGTGCAGGGAATAAGCCTAACACACTTATCTGATGTTTTCCTCCTCTTTATCTCCTGGGATTTGAATATTATTGTTCACAAATCTCTGTTCTTCTATTTGGTTATTACAACAGTAATTGTTCAGCAATTGAACTGGGGATTGTTTATCTTGTGCATGGCTGGGTTGTTTATAATTACTCCAGAGAGACTTGTTGAAAGTGTTGTGGGTTTTCTAGTCTTGTCATTATGCTGGGAATATTCCTGTGAATGGGGTCCAGATGCCCAAGGACTCAAGCTAGAGCTCTTCAGCAGGGCAGAGTTGTTCCTTGGGTGCCAGGCTCTGCACAGAAGAGGCTCCCTGGGTAGGAAGGCTTGGCTGGTGCTAGCAGAACCATTTCTTTCTTGTAGTCATGTAGGTATTGAAATACGATGTGTTTGGGGGAAACGTTATGGGGTGGTGACAGAGAAATAGCAAATTCAGGCAAGATCCTAGTCTGGGTGTGGCATGAGGGTCTTGGAGTACCATCTGGGTTGTGCTACTGATGGACAAGCAAGGGGCTCAGATTTTATTTTTGGTGGTTTTGTAGTTCCATCGCCATCAATACCAATAAAATAAATATTACTTATACATTAATGTTAGATTTGGCATGCTTCGGACTGTACTACTTGTTCAGGCTGTACTGCCCATGAGGAAGTCCATGCTCAGAGTATTTACACAGAAAAGTTTTCTCTATCAGAGCGTTGTAGAAATTACAGCTTCTCCTGTATCCCAGAAGAAGGGATCAATACCTGGCTCTAAGCCTGGTGTTACCAGCAGAATTTTGGTTTTCTTGATTGTAGGTCAGTTTACACGATACTAGGCCTGCTGGCAACAGATGGGGTACACCTGACTCAAAGCCAGGAAAAGGTTCTTTTTGCAGAAGCTAGCAGGGCTCATTGAAAGAGCTTTAAGTTAGATTTGAAGGGGAAGAAGGATAAAAACTTCCTTGCTGGAGATAAAACTGAGGGCAGTGTGCTAGTGTTTGAGGGACAATGTGCTGGGGAGGTCCTTTGATTTTCCATCTCAGTGGAGGTAGGGGATGGAAACCGAATGCGACAGAAAAGGTGCAAGGGTTATTGATGTGTTAGAAACCATGGAAGTGCCTGAGGATGGTTGTGTGAGAATGAGGGCTTCTCTCCACAAAGGTGATGGGATCAATAGCCCAACCGAAGTGCATATAGACCAATGCACACAACATGGGCAACAGACAGGAGAAGCTGGAAGCTGTTGCACAGCAGGAAAAACTATGATATAGTTGCCATCACAGAAACATGGGATGAGTTATGCGACTGGAGTGCTGCACTGGATGGCTACAAAGTCTTTAGAAGGGACAGGCAAGGAAGGAGAGGTAGTGGGATGTTAGAGAGTGTTTTAATTTTCTAGAACTTAAGGATGGTGATGATAGGGTAGAGTGTCTATGGGTAAGAATCAGGGGGAAGGCCAACAAGGCAGATATCATGGTGTGAGCCTGTTATAGACCACCCAACCAGGACGAAGAAGCAAAGAAAATATTCTATAAGCAGCTGGAAGAAGTCTCACAATCACTACCACTTGTTCTTGTGGGGGACTTCGACTTACCAGATGTCTGCTGGAAATACAATACAGCAGAGAGGAAACAGTCTAGGAGGTTCCTGGAGTGTGTGAAAGATAATTTCCTGACACAGCTGGTGAGAGAGACAACTAGGGAAGGCATCCCGCTGGAGCAGTTGTTTGTGAACAGAGAAGAACTTATGGGTGATGTGAAAGTTGGAGGCCATCTTGGGCATTGTGATAATGAAATGATAGAGTTTTTCATTTTTGGAGAAGTAAGAAAAGGAGTAAGTAGAACTGTAACCTTGGACTTCCAAAGGGGAGACTTTGACCTGTTTAGGAGACTAGATGACAGAGTCTTTTGGGAGGCAGTCCTGAAGGGCAAAGGAAGGCTGGGCTTACTTCAAGAGGGAAATCTTTAAGGCACAGGAGCAGACTGTCCTGGTGTGCCTTAAGACGAGCCGGCAGAGAAGAAGTCCACCTGGCTGAACAGAAACCTTTGATTGGAACTCAGGAAGAAAAAGAAAGTCTATGACCTATGGAAGAGGCAATTCAGTAAGACTACAAAGATTCTATGAGGCTACGTAGGGAGAAAATTAGAAAGGAGAAAGCCCAGCTAGAACTTAATCTGGCTACTCTTATATAAGAAAATTTAAAATGTTTCCATAAATACATTAACAGCAAAAGAAGGGCTAAGGAGAATCTCCATACTATATTGAATGCAGGGGGAAATACAGTGGCCAAGGATGAGGAAAAGGCTGAGGTGCTGAATGTCTTCTTTGCCTCAGTCTTTAATAGTAAGATCATTTCTCCTCTGAGTGCCCTGGCCCGAGCTGGAAGACAGGGATGAGGAGAAGACTGAAGCCCCCATAATCCAAGAGGAAATGGTCCTACTACACCACTTAGACACGCACAAGTCTATGGGGCTGGATGTGATCCACCTAAATGCTCCCTAAACCACTTCCCATCATTAATCAGGAGTCCCAACTAACAAGGGACGTCCCAGTTTACTGGAGGTTGGCAAATATGATACCCATCTACAAGAAGATCTGGAAGGAGGATCTGGGGAGATGCAGGCCTGTCAGTCTCATCTTGGTGCCATGGAAGCTTATGGAGCAGATCATCTTGGGGGCCATCATAAGGCACACACAGGACAACCAGGTGATCAGGCCCAGTCAGCATGGGTTTATGAAAGGTAGGTCCTGCTTGACTAATCTGATCTTCTATGACAAGGTGACCCATTTAGTGTATGAGGGAAAGGCTGTGGATGTTGTTGGACTCTAGTAAAGCTTTTGACACCATTTCCCACAGCATTCTCCTGGAGAAACTGGCTGCCCATAGCTTGGATGGGCGCATGCTTCACTGGATAAAAAACTAGGTGGATGGCCAGGTCCAAAGAGAGGCAGTTAATGGGCTTAAATCCAGTCGGTGGCAGGACACAAGTGGTGTTTCCCAGGGCTCAGTATTGGGGCCAGTTCTGTTTAACATCTTTATCAATGGTATGGATAAGGGGATTAAGGGCAACCTCAGCAAGATTGCAGATGACACCAAGTTAGGTGGGTGCATTGATCTTCTTGAAGGTAGGGAGGCTCTTCAGAGGTATTTGGACAGGCTGGACCGATGGGCTGAAGCCAATTATATGAGCTTCAACAAGGCCAAGTACTGGGTCCCACACTTGGGTCACAGCAACTCCATGCAATGCTACAGGCTTGGGGAGGAGTGGTTGGAAATCTGCCCAGCAGAAAGAGACCTGGGGGTTCTGGTAGACAGCTGGCTGAATATGAGCCAACAGTGTGCTCAGGTGTCCAAGAAGGCCAACAGCATTCTGGTTTGTATCAGAAACAGTGTGGCCACCAGGACTGGGGAAGTGGTTTCCTCCCTGTTTTCAGCACTGGTGAAGCCACATCTCGAACGCTGCTTTCAGTTTTGCGCCCCTCACTACAAGGAAGACATTGGAGGGGCTGAAGCATGTGCAAAAAAGGGTAATGAAGTTGTTCAAGGGTCTAGAGCACATGTATTATGAGGAGCAGCTGAGGGAACTGGGGCTGTTTAGCCTGGAGAAAAGGAGGCCCAGGGGAGACCTTATTGCTCTCTACAACTACCTGAAAGGAGGTTGTAGTGAGGTGTGGGTTGGTCTCTTCTCCCAAGTGGCACACAATAGGACAAGAGGAAATGACCTCAACTTCTGCCAGGGGAGGTTTAGGACATTAGGAAAAATTTATTCACAGAAACAGTTGTGAAGCACTAGAACAGGCTGCCCAGGGAAGTGGTGGAGTCACCATCCCCAGAGATATTTAAGATGTCTAGCTGTGGTGCTTTAGGGATATGGTTTAGTGGTGATCTGGCAGTGCTTGGGTAACTTGTTGGACATCATGATCTTGAAGGTCTCCTCCAGCCAGAATGATTGTATGATTCTATCTGCAAGCTAGCAGAACACTTGCCAGGACTGCTTTGCTCTGATAAGTTATGGCAACTTCGATGTACTTGGGTAGTTTATATACAATTTATTATTTTTCTCAATGTAATAAATCAATTTCAATTGATACTTGATCAGTATCATAAACAAGCCAGCTTGTTACCTCCATTTATCAGGAAACTTAAGCATATGTGGTTCAATGTAAGCTTTCCTGTTGTTTTGTTTACCTCAGGATATGCATATATAAATATTCATCAGGCAAATATTTAACTGCTTTGCTGGGCTTGATCTTTGGCTCTATGACAGTGAGCACTGATTTTCATATGCCCGTGTACATCAGTGTATAATCCCACAAACTTCAGTGTGGGTTTGTTATCCAGGAAGACTTCTAGGCAAAATGTTAAATATTCAAAAGAGATTTGGAATACTCACCACAGCAAATGGAAAACATGGCTAAGATGGAAAGGAAGTGGAAAAATGAAGAAACAGACAAAGAGGCTTAGGACAGATTTACAAGGTATGTAATACTCACAAGTTGGGTGGACTTTTCAAATAATTTTGCTACCATTTAGTCAGCTACAGAAGTAAATACTTTCAAAAAAGAGTCAGATTTTCAAGTCGTTCATCAGAATGAAGATTTTTGGGTTTGGGGCGTGGTCTTTTTGCTTTCCTTTGTTACTTCCTCAAGCTTTTTTTGGCTCATGAGTAAATTCTTTCTTCCCAAATTATCATTTTTATGTAGGGCTGAGTATCTTCATACTTTACAGAAACATCCTGTAATTCTGTAGTGAGGTTCTATGGTAAATACTGTAAAACTCAGTAAATTGACTTAAAACAAACAAGAACCCTCAGAATCCACCTTCTTTTTTCTGCTCAGACCTCTCAGCCCTTCTGTTATCTTTGAAGGCGGAGTTCACCATAGGCAAGGTCAGCAAACCTGGATGGGACAGCAGAGTAGGCGTCACTTCCTTGTGAGCTCGTGGCAGAAGCAGTCAATACTTCCTCCTGTCTCTTTCTAAGCTGATGAAAACATGCAACTCTGGAAGAAGTGGGTGAGTGCAACTCTGGGTGGTGAGACACTGGAACAGGTTGCGCCAGGGGGGTTGTGGATGCTCCATCCCTGGAGGTGTTCAAGGCCAGGCTGGATGGGGCTTTGAGCAACCTGGTTTAGTGGGAGGGTCCCTTCCAAGGCAGGAGGGTTGGAACTAGATGATTTTTTAGGTCATTTCCAACCCAAACCATTCTGTGATTCTAAGAAAAAAGTGATATTTTTATCCTTTAAATATACTCTGTATTTCAGTGATGCATTAATAGAACACTTTACTAGTGCAAATTATATTTATCACTTCTGCCGTCAGAAAAACCTTACAGCTTTTTGAAAAGTCTAGCATTTCCAAAGTTGCTACAGTTTTGGTGGAAACTACTCTCATGCCAAGGAAGTACAGGGTTGGTTGGCTCCATCTACAAATAGATACAGACAGCTGAGGACAAGGAGCAACTTGGGATTACAGTCAAACAATCCAAGAATCTCCTACTTTATCTTTTAAATCTATTTGACTAGAGATTAGAGATCCTAAATAAAAGTCATGGTGTTATAAGTGCTGATGAAGAGAGCATGGGGAGTGTCTTTTCCTGCTTTCACCAGATCTCCTTCCACATCAGGCAAAAGTGGAAATTTGCAGTCTGAAAAATATTGTATACTCTCTGCTGCTCTCCCTAGCTACAGTCTCCGGTTACCACCTCTGACTTCATTAATATTGTGATAGTATTAAAAAAAAAAATTAAATATTGTCTTATGACTAATGTGATTGATGTGATGAGTCTTATCATATTTATGGTGTTATGTGATTTTTGATAGATGTGGCCAAGCCCAGTCTGCTCCCTTCTTTAAAGAAGAAGTGGAAAGGAACTTGCTATCCCAAACTTGACTGCTTGTTAAAGTCTCTGATTTTGATACCATTTTTGCTGGGGAAAAACCTCTCAACTAACAGTGTATATTTGTTCATTCCGCTGGTTTTAGCATTTTTATAGCATACTGGTTATTTGAGCATACCGTTTTTAATGGGCATGTGATACAGTATTTACAAGGACTAGAAACATTTGCCTGGTTGATTGGTTTTGGGTTTTTTCAGACTAATGGGAGGCTGTCAGGTCCCTTCTAGGTATATAGTCAGATTTTTCAAATGGAGCTTCCAGCAATACTTACAGGTTGTAGCTGGAAGGCACTGAGAGCTTAGTTGTTCTTGGAAATTAGCCCACTTACCTGTACGTCTAAAGAAAAGCTTGGGTCACAGCTCCACTCCATCATCTGCATCAGTTCATTTCAGCATTTTCATATATTAATCAAGAACTCTAAATTCTTCCCTTGTGCCCTCCTCTCAAGACAGTGGTATTACGTGCTCAAGAGACTGTGTATTTAAAAGCAAAGAATAAGTGTTAAATAATTGGAAAATTAAAGCGCATGGATCAACACTGCACAAATGCGTTCAAGAAAAAAATAGGGTTGGTATGAGACATCTAATAAAAAATAACGTATCTCCTGTACGTTGATGGGCTCGTGAATGGAGAAGTTCCCAAGTCTTTTCTAGCCTGCATGCTATCAGCCACCCAAACCAATACAGGTCTGCCCTGACGTGGTAATAAAAACATTGATTTGCTACATGCATCTTGATGCCACAGCATTGCTGTTGCTGCTAGCGATGCACTGGTGAGATCAATATAGATCTGGGGCTTTGGAGACTGTTTTTCATTTGGCAATGAAATTTCTTTGTTTAAAAAAAAAAAAAAAGGATAATTTAGAAATTGTTTTTATGACACAGAATTGGAAATAAGAAGTAGGCGTTAAAATTCCCTGGATTTGGAGCAGAATCTAACCTCTTCTTTTCTCAAAGACATTTATCCAGGCCTATCTAAGTCTCTTATTGTGATTCAGCAAGACTTCCTGCATAGGCAAAAAAAAAATTTTGCCTTCAGTGTTGTATTACTTGCAAAGCATTGTATTGCTAGGATTAAAGAGTGCATAAGCAGAAGTTAAACTGAAATAGAAGAACTGAGTCATTCAAACAGTTCTAAGTGCAAAAGGTACTGGAGAAAGAGTAGGATTTCCTTCCGAAGATGGTCCACTGTTATGTGAGTGTAAATTAAAGTGAATGCAGAGAAACATGCCCTAAGAGCTGTATTCAATAGATGACCATCTTATTCAAAAGTGTAAAGGGACCACTTGATTCACCCATGAGTGGAAGCCTATCATTTTAAGCACAATATTTGGTCAGTTCAGACATCCGCTATGCTAAACTGTTATGGCATTGAGTAAAAAAAATTGTCATTGTATGCCATCTGAATTTTTCTGTTATGTAAATGTGTGGAGTATTTTCTGAGAAGAAAGACACAGCTAAAATTAATAAAGAAAGATGTTAAATGTATAAAGTTTAATAGGAATTACACAGTGACACAAACAGGTTGAAAATTATACTGTTTAAATCAATATTCCTTTAACCAGTAGTTTTTCTAAATTTGCTTTGGAAATTGTTTTTAGAAGATGCATACCTAACATATTTTCGACTTTCGTAACTCCATTTTTTGACAAAATATTCTGGTTCCAGAATTCCTGGAAACATCGTAACTTCTTGAGTGCTTTTAGTGCTTAAGAGGAAACAGGAAAAAAAATGTAATGGAAACTGCAAGACTTAACCGGGACTGCTCCATTTTCCCATAATAATTTTTGGAATAAAAAGCTGCTCTTCTTTTTAATCATTCAGTGAAAAAAAAAATGTGCTGTTTTCACAATTTGTGCAGCATCTAAGCAGTAGAATGTCACAATTTATTGCAGATAGGAAAAGTATTTGCTTTGGGAACCTACATTTGCTCTTGAATCAGCAGGTTACTGCTGCATTCATTTTCGATCCTTCTCAGCTTTCATGCTTGCTCATCCATCTCTTTGTGATATTATATTGTTCAGTTTAGCAAACTATTGAGTGTATAGAAATCTAAGTTCCCAGGACTCTGAATTAAACTGGAATTCAATTCATCTGACAGACTATCGAAACTGGGGCTGTAATTCCCAGTTTATTTAGATACATAATGATCATTTAACTTCCTCTGTGTTTGTACCTGCTGCCTCGCTTTTTAGGCAGTAAAAGTCAGTCAATTTTCAGATCAGAAGCATGTGGTGTGCCTCCAGCAGACAAACATTTTTCCACCAACATTTTGAGGAGAATAAAAATCAAAATAAATAACCCCCAAGGTTAAAAAGAGCCTATTCACCAAACATTGGTAAAGTAATTCCACAGGAAAAATAAATGTTCAGCAAAGTGATCTGTCATTTGAAAATTGGATCCAGATTTTACAAACTGAGAAGGATGAACAACTGTGTCAAAGGCAGGGCAATGCAGTTTGTCTGCTATGTGTGCTGCCACAAGGTACTGACGTTCTGCTTATGGAAACGTGAAATCTGGGCAAAAAGTAAACAGTTTGTTTATCAGTGAACTGCTGAAATCATGGTACCGTGAACACTATCCCTCATCTGCCAGCTAGTTCAGAATTATACAATTCAGGACGGATTCATCTGGCAACACACTGTTTTGAAAATGAAGATTTCTGTTCGTTGAAGAGAGATGGTAAAATCATTATGTTCAAAAAGGCAACAAAAATAGAGCACAAAAAGAGACTTTCAGGAAAATTATGCATTCAGTTCCCTGTTTATCTTTTGTTCCAATGTTGTTCCTTGGTTATATTCACCAGTATTGCCTTTATATTCCTCTTTCATGAGGAAAAGTATTTGCTCCTACCATGGACCTAACTTGAGGAGGAGGAGGAGTGTCTTACTGAGGATGGAGGAAAGGAAGTAGTGTAGGGACTTAATGGCCAGTTATCCTACTGAAGCACGTTGTTATAACTACTGCCTCTTCAAGCATCCATCTGAATTTGAAATCCAAGGTTCTTTTTGGAAAAGTCACTGTAAGCTATTTTAACTTGGAAAACCTTATTCTCCTTGAATTGCACTGATTTTGTTCCACCTGTGCAAGTCCTCTGAACTGGAAGGAAATTTCGGCAATACAATACTTGTAGGTTTGTGATATCTGTAAGAGCTAAATCCAGTATCTTTGTGCTCCGGGCCAAGGTGAATTTGTGCTGCAATCGACTTAGCAAGTGAACACTCAGGCTGTGGAAAAGGATTTTCAGAAGGTAACTAAGTTATTTTTACCTTTAAAATCCTTTCAGAATTCTAGCCAAGTATGTAATTAGGGATGATATGGTAAGGAAAATGTCTCTGGCTTTTCCACTGTAATACCGTATCCTAATTTGGAACCTGTATGTAATTTTTTACATCATATCTGACATATATCTGCACACACATGCATATATATACTAAGACTATTTATGGTATATGGATTAAGCAGGGAAGTTATAATTTATTTTCTGTTTTTTAGCAGTACTCTGATGTTACTAGAACTGCTTTTGCAAAATTTAGTACCAGGAAAAAGAAAAATGTCTTAAAAGAACATTTTCACCAGAAGTTTTGATAAAGACACAAAACCTTAAGCTCTTGTTAGGGGAAAAAAACCCTTCTAGAAATTAGGTCTTCAAAACTAGATTATTCACTATTCTAAATTTCATTATTCAGTCTTATTCACTGCTCAAAGCATAGCAGATTTCCTTTAAGAAAGAGATTTTGAAGTTTGAAGTTTGGAATTAAAGTAAAATAATGTGAAATGGGGTTTCTTTTAAAATGGCATAATGCACTTCCATGTGTGTTGTCTTCCACTGTTTAGTCAGTTCACAAACAGGATGAGGACAACATTATCTGTTGGAGATTAAACCTTTTCTGGGGTCAGGCTGTGCCCTTTGTCTGTACCCTTCTTTCTGGTTCACTCACCACCAGTAATAATAATTGTGTGATTGTCTTTTCGTCAAGAAATTTGCTGGTGATGCACATGCTAGAGAAGATTTCAGTTATTTAGCTGGATCCAGGTTAGCAGGAGTGATAAATGAGGGGAGATGTTTACTGTATTAAGGAAATTCAGAAACCAGCTGATTCTAGATGGATTTGATGGGACAATTTAACATAATCCCTTACTTCAGGAACCTGATTTCAGGTGGAAAGACTAATTAAGAATAAAAGTTTTTGTAGCACAAAACCTGCTGTTTCTTAGGTTAAAAAAAAAACCAAAACAAAAAACTGTGACAACAGTTGTGTTTTTCATTTGGAAAGCAGAGTTTAAAGAGAAAAACTTTGTTGTTAGCACAATGCCAGGAAGAAAAAAATGTATTTGCCATCCTTTTTTCTCCTAATACTTTTGTCTTTTGCCATCTCTCCCAGTTTTGTGGTCTGGATTTGTCTTACTTCCGTAAGGTGGAGTTCCTTCTATAGTATTTTAGAACAAAGGACACCTTTCAATTTTCT
This sequence comes from Coracias cyanogaster, assembly GCA_033124195.1. Lineage (NCBI taxonomy): Eukaryota > Metazoa > Chordata > Aves > Coraciiformes > Coraciidae > Coracias > Coracias cyanogaster. Next base: position 111,798 of record JAVSBS010027769.1, on the reverse strand, counting down.
TCTGTCATAGCCACAGAGCTTCAGGTGGAGAGACACAGAGGACTCACTGAAGAACAGGGCATTCTCTCTGCATTAAGATTTTACGGAAAATCATAAGCAGTAAAAGAATTTCCTGAGCACTACTGAATCAGAATATGATTTCTATAGAATTGCAGCTCATCACACTATTTTAGAGGCAAGACAACACAGGTGAGACTGAAGATGGCTAAAATATATGTACTCTGCTCCAAAGCCTGTTGAAGTTAGCCTTAGTGTCAACTGACTTCAACTTGCAGGGACCACTTTGACTCTGACTAAGGTCTCCCAAAAGAAATGACCGCGGTAATAATAAATGTAACACTGATCTTGTAGAGCTGTGCAAGAAAACTGGAATGTGAAGTAACTAACGACTTGGTGCAACATAACATATTCCTGTGGAAATCGGTGGGAGATTGCCATTTTCCACTAACAGAAAATCTGGCCCCGCAGATAACTTTATCTTCTTTTCATTCCTATTGTCCCCAAACTACAATGCCACAAAAGAAACCTGCGTTAACTGTTTCCTCATCTGAGTGTGTATGTTGCCACAGCTGACATAGAACAGTAGTTAGGGATATCAGCCAGCCTTCTATGTCTGGCTTTGTGAAATTGGATGTCAGTTGAAATTGCCATGCAAGTATGTGCTGTCTGTTCTACTTACTCTTCAGCTTCAAAGCCAAGTTTTAAATTGTGGCTATAATGCTTGTTAGCTTGTATAGATCTGTCAGATAGTGTTGTTTCTATCTCACGTTCATCATAAGAATGCATTGAGAAACACTGTTGTCAGTTATATAGAATTATTTCTAAACAACTTTCTACTTTGTAAGGTAAGGATGGGCTTGATAAAAAAAAGAAATGTCCATTTGACATGCAGTGTTGTGAGTCACTGGATAAAACTTTGTGCCGTTTGACGTTAGTAGGTTTTCAAGCTAAATCAAGGAGATATTTATCAGTACTGCTGGTTTTGTGGCACTGAGAAAAGAGTAATTAAGTGTAAAGGAACAGCTTTTAAAAGTTCTTCTAGGAGAATTTAAATCCCATATTTTCCAACAATGTGAATGTGGCTGCATTTGAATGCTAAACCAGAAAGGTTTATAGTGCATATGGTACCTATTTGAATTTTAAAATGTGTAATTTCTGCTGTGGAAATGGAGGCCAGCTTGAGTTATTTATTGTGGGATGCAGAAGGAAATCATGACCCTTTGCAGGGACACGTTAGAATCCCTGCACCATACAGCCAGTTTTCTCCTGTCACACCTACTTAAATTTTCAAAAAGAAGCTTTAAAGTATTGAGTGTGCACTGGATCATACTAGTTCCTGAGCACTTATGACAGCTTTCAGAGATTGCTGGTGGCTCCCAGTAGATTGTAATTCTAGAAACAGGAGCCTGATGCTAAGCATCACCACCTGTTCTCCATTATTTTCCTTCAGAAGAAAACAATGCAAGTATAAGATTACATACTAATGGAACCCATTTTCACTAAATAGGTACATTTGGTCACATGTAATTTGGTGGCCCATAAAAGAAAAAAAGAAAATAGTAAGCTGTTTTCAAAAGGGAGAAGCAAATAAAACTTAAATGAAGAGTTTCCTAACTACGTTAACTAAACCCAATTCTTACATGGCAGGTATGCCAATATGCAGTATGTAAGTACATACAGATTCCTTGTTGGAATAGCTGTGTTTTCAATTTGATTTGTTGACATATCCTAAAAGACTTTGGACCTCATTCAGCTCTTTGTAAATCCACTACAGAGCTAGATTTGAAACCTTCTGGCATTTACACTGGAATTCCTATTTCTACTTGCTTAGAACAATGCAGGTCTTGTCTGTAACTAAGGTTCTTCTGCTGCCTCTCAGTAGAAAAAAAATTACAAGCATATATAACATTGTCACAATGATACTTGCAAATTATGTAGTTGTTTGTTATATTCTGTTATCTTTTTCCATACATCAGCATGGTCCCGTGTTATATCTCTGCTATATATTAGCACAACATACCTCTAGATAAGTGAAGGAATTTAAAAAATGAAATCATTAATGCGTTTCTGTGTAGGTTTTAGCATGGGCATGTGGTATAGGGAGGCGGTACGTTTTTCAAGCATGAAAGCATACGTATGTATCCCTCTCTTGAAATCCTGAACATGACAGCATTCATACAGAACCTGTGATAGCCTGGCACCTGGCTCGCTGTAGTCACCAGTCCTGGTTATGGATGTGGACTAGTATCTAAATTTTACCCATATCTGCTTCTTAGCATGTCTTGTGGCTGTTTTTCCTTTTGCCAATATATTATTCCCAAGGCTGTTATAAAAAAGCAGGTTGCCTTTTCTTTTTTTTTTACAACAGGTTTTTCCTGCTTGTACTCTTTGGCGATTTTCCTCCGAGAGTCCACATCAGACTCTTGGTACCTTCTCAGCAGTACTGCTTCTTGCAAACTCTTTGGTAAAAAGTGATGGGGTTTTTTTGAAATGATGTTTGTTTTCTGAAGTATGTTAGCTCCTGGATTTTGAAAATGAGATTCAGCAGGTAATTGAAAGGCAGCAAGTGATGGATCATTGTACTTTAACCCCAGCGTTGCAGAGATGAGGTGTTATCAGCAGTGTCTGTTTTCTGTGTGTGTGCTCGGCAGCTGTCACCTACCAATGCAAGCGCCAGGCCTGTATCCTTGCATCTTGGTACCCTGCCTGGGGCAGCTCCAGAGCTCCCTTGGTAGCAAGGCACCCTGCTGGGGGACAAGGAGCGGTTTAACTCCTCCCAGACAATGGTAAATTTTTACCAGTCATTTTAGGCCGCTTTATTTGGACAAAACTTGGGCAGAATCTAGAGAACTAAAAGGTTTGTAGTCCAGACTTCTTGTGTGATCCTGGGAAGGCATCAAGCAGGGACCTGCGGAGGTGCAACACCGTGCACTGAAGTTAGAGCTGACAGTTGATGGTAGAGATGCACCACCCTTCTCAGCTGGGGCTTGGCTACAAACCTATAGGGTTTTTTTATTCACCACAAGCAGCCTGCTAGTCAAAGTACAGAGCTCCTAGATTCCCTTATTTAGGGAAAATCCTTCAATCAGTGATCCCTTCAGAACTGATGGGGCCATGCATGTACTGGACGCTTTGTAGGTAACTAGGTAATTTTCTAGAACATGTTTGATGGCTGTGGAGCAATCTAAATGGTAAGTGCTGTCTTAGCCCCGCTAACAATTGAGAAAGGCTTAGGATGAAAAAGTAATCTGGTTTATTTTCTCAGATATACTTGTTCTGTAGTATTGAACGGGGGTCTTAACTCTGAAATTGGAACAGGTTTTGCTCAGAGGATACAGAAAAAGTAGATTTATGGAGTGCTCTACAGCTGCTTTTTCTGAATGCAGCAATGGTTTTTAAAGTATTTTTAGATTTGCAAATGAGTTTAATGACTTAAATATTTATAGACTTGGTTAGTCTACAAAAGCAGATTATTTAAGCCTTGAAAGAGTTTCATTTCAGATGTACAAAATAGATGTTTGAAAACATTGTCAGACCATGACATTACTCTGTATATAGATGAGTGGATGTGGTGTTTCAGAAAAATTGACACACACAGTCTTAGCTTTTCAGAGAGCAAACCAGACTGTTTGTATGCCTCTTCTCAAGAGTTTGTCCAAGATGCTCTAAAATAACTTAAAGTGAATGCTTCCAACTAACACATAATTTACATTTCATAATATTTTTATGCTGTCATGTTTTGATGACCTGCTCTTCAAATCTTTACTCATGTGATAAGTCTTTAATAAGCAAATCCATTGTGAAGCCCAGTGAAACCATGGGAATATGTATCACAGCAAGGAGTACTTGCATTAGGGAGAGATTTCAAGATCATGCCCTTTTTAGCCTTTTGATTTCCTAAATAAATTAAAACCTTTGGTCTGATTTTGGCTGGGAAAGCCCCTTTGTTGGCCAGCCACAAAATTTCCATTTGTTTGCATCAGTCTGTTTTTTTCTCACAGAGCAGATAACAGCAGTGCTGGATTGAACATCTAAAAGACAGCACTCCAGCAGAGCAGGAGCCTGCACTCGAGCAATGAGCGCGGTACACACAGCTTTGCTGTTATTCATGTAGCTTGCTAATGAAAACAATGATCTGGGAGAGTCATGAGCAGAGTTCTGCCTAATGGGGTCTCATTAAAACAACAGTTTGCTGCTTTTCTTTTGAACTTTTCAAAAGTCTTTCTTGAGTTACACCCGATAGGAATGATAAGGGTACTACTGCACGTTCCTCAGCAAATCTGTAACACACAGGCGTTCTTCGGTTCAGATGTGTGTGTGTGTGTTTTTACATGAAAGATGGACCTAAGACAGACTCTCGTTTCCAAACCACATGTACTTTGACTTGAAGACTTTAAGACAATTAAGTGGAATTTTTTGGTATATGGTAAACAACTGTGGCTTAGCCATGAGTAAAAAGAAGATGACACTGAAAAGAAATGTCGAAACAAGCTTGGCAAAGGTTTGTATAAATAGCTGGAAGAGGTGTTGAGGAGGATCCAGACATTTGTATTTTGCTCCTAGCATGCAGTTCCTACTGGCCATCACTCTACAAACAGCTGGGTTTTCTTGGTGTGACAGATTGTTGCACTGCTGCTAATGCTGGTGTTTGTCAGTGCCTTTGATTTCCCTTCACTGAATTTTATAATGAGGACTTAAACATATGGGAGAGAAATACTGAGGCCAATGCTTGCAAAGGTGTGTGTGTGTAGACAGACTTTGTCCTCTGTTTAAAGAGAAATGGGCTAACTGCATTACCATGTGCTTCTTCCTTTATTTTTCAAGATCTCGTGATCAAGCATAGTGAATCTGGGTAATACAAGATGAAGGAAAAATGATAAAAGATTTGGAGAGGGCTGTTTTGGAGCAGAGTGATGATGTTCTGTCAGAATGTTCTAGAAAATTGTCAAAATAGCAATGTATTTGCATATTCAAGTAATATTCTGAAGTATACAGAGGCCTGACGAGCAGTACTTGTATGACCCAGTTTAGGGAGGGACTTCTCTTAGTATCTACACTGATACCAGTGATCCCAACACATTTAACCTGTAGGCTTCAGCATGATTGCATTGGTTTAATGAAGAAAAAAATCTTTTCTATCGAATAAACCTGGATAAAGGTACGTAGATTAGGTCTTTTGAAATACACCATGTGCTATCTAAAACTTAAGCTAAGTATCAAGTAATTCCTGTGCCCTATTGTCGCAACTCAGAATAGCCTGACCCCCTCAAACCAAGAATTTTGACTGACCCTTTTAATTATACTGATGAAAATGTATGTTTTTTCCCTTAGTGACAAAGCCTGTCTCTCTACAGCATATTCATAATTGATGTAGAATACTGTCTTGCATTTGGGCCAAGCCCTGAAGTGTCATGTTTAAATGAGGTTCTGTTAATTAAAACGAGACCAGTACAGTAGAAGGACCAAGGACAGGTTTTGAGGAACAAAACAAGTGTTGTCTCTGCACCATACCTATATAAGCCCCCCCAAATTAATTTGTAACTCTAGCATGGACTCAGACAGCCTAGGCTTTGAAGGGGCTGTTCAGAGCAGCAGCTTCCCACAGAGGGAACGGGGACTCTGTAGCAGCTCTTCCTTTCCCTGCAGGCGTTGGGGGTTAGGGGAGTAATTCCTCCTTCCTCTAGCCCTTGTATCCACACTCAGCATGTGGAGCACTAGCACTGGTAAAGCAGGCTGCAGTAGAAGCTGATAGCTTCTGTGCAACAGATACCAGGGAAAATGAACGGCAATGAAAAATGGTATTTCTACTCATACTCATCTGGACAGGGGTCAAAATGTGAAGTCGTACCAGCAAAGCATTACAGAGGTCTTGTATTCTTTCCTCTCTTCCCTTCCTATGCACGTTGGAAGGCTGGCAAGGGACTGGCTTAGGAAATGATGGCAAAACCTGATGTTTAGCCCCCATCCACTGTTTTTTGGTGACCATTTTGCATGAATTCTAGGAAGCCATTCCTGAATTGAGGCAGCAAGTACCTGCAAGTCTGTGTCCCAGTGCCTCAGTTTTGAGAGATCCTCTTAGTAGGCAGCATGCTGTTTGCTCCTGTCCCATATCACCTTTTCAATTGATTTCAAGGAAAATGCACCAAATGTAGGAGACATTCTAACATTTTAACAGTGATATTTGGTTACTTTATGGGCTGATTTTCCTACTCGGGAAAAACTTCTGAAACCAGTGGGAATTGTGCCTGTTTGGGGACTGAGTGGTCTGTGGAAAGGGCACATTTCCTGCTTTTTTTTTTTTTTTTCTGCACATTTTCACAAAACATGCAAACACTCAGGTGAATTTAGACGCTTGGACACGCAAAGAGCTACTTAGTAGTTTTTGCAGCTCTTTCAGTGGAGTAGGTGTGCAACCACCGCTGATGTAGATGTTGGTTCAGTGCAGGTAGAGAGAAACTCAAGCCTGAGTGCTCATCAGACCACAGGGCAAAAGACATGGTGCCAAGGGCACCTTGCCAGGGAAGTGTGCTGTCTCACTTGTTTCAAGTGCAAATTATTCTGTGCGGTCCTGTCTCCTGGAGATTTAGAAGACAAGGAAAATGAAAAGGAATTAGCTGACTTGGGAAATACCCTTCTCATGACTGAGGAAAGCCATCTAGTGTTACTTCATTACTTTTCTGTGATGAAGTACTTTTCATTCACATCAGTCTAGTCTGCTCTTCTGCCTCCTTGCATTGTAAGTAGAAAATAATGTGTTGCTCAAGAGGTGAATCATGCTTTGTGTACGGTAAAATATTACAAATATGCTTCTGTTCTTGCAAGCATAAACACATAAATAACATCAGGCATTTAAATAATTCCACTACTGCTAGCTGAACTACCCAAGATTTGGTTATAAATATTTTTATCTGTCTAATTAAATCTTCTTCTTCTTCTTCTTCTTTTTTTTTTTTTTTTCTCCATTGGAGTGGCATGTGAAGTACAGGGAAAACAATAAATCACATCTCCTTGCATCTTCCAGCAAACACTCTAGCAAAAAGGTAAGGAAGGAAATCTTCCTTTGCCATAGTCACATAGCCATGGGCATTGGTTGGTTTCCGTATGGAGTTTAAGGAGAGCTCTGCACATATCTGTGCTCTAAGAAATGTTTGGCAGTGGTTAAATAGGCTGCGTAAGTTAATCTGTAAGATATGCTTTAAGCATTCAATTTATATATGTAAAATAAGCTTCCATGGGTAACACCAGAAGGTAGGACTACATTTTTTTTTCATATTTAGCTGGTAAATGTGGCCACCCTGATTTGTATTTGTATCCCTGTGTAGAGGAGAGAATTATTAAAGATGATCACTTAGGATCAGCATTTCTGAAAGGAAGGGTACAAGTTCAGAAAAGGGAAGGAATTATACAGTTAAATGGATGAGGGTTGCCAAAAATGACTTGTGACCTGTGGACTTCTTATGTGGCCTTGGCATAGCCAAGCCATTGAATCTACACTACTTTGGGTCCATCTGTTTAAAAGCAATAAAATCAACCCGAGGCAAACAAAACCAAACCCCCCTAAAATCTCTTTTGCCCTTGTTTGGTCTTGCTTATGTAGAGTATCTCGCAGTTACAGAACTGATCATGTAGAATTATAAGGAAGCATAGTACCTAGACACTGCCTCTGGCCATGGTTATAATGCAAACACCACCAACAAGAGGAGTTCAGATGTGAGTTGACTGTGTTTGCACTCTGGAGCATCTAAATGTGAAAAAGGCTTGCTAATGAAGCATGCAATGCCTTGGAGAATCCAACTCATGCAGAATAAAAGTTGTCAAGAAGGTGGTGCAATATTACCATGGTTCCTGTTTCTTTGGCTTTTCTAACAAGTATCAGCTAGACATGGAAGTTTTCACTACAATAAAGTTGTGTGAACTAAAAAGTAGTATCAGGTTGCTGCATCTGGCTTAGCTTTAGAAGTGAAAATATAGTAACGGGATAAACGAAAGGGCCACCCACTATAAAGTGTGGGTGACCAGTATAAGGAAAAAAAAAATCTTTAACGGATATTTATTCCAAACGCTGTTACAAAGAAACTGCTCTCCGTCTGATGTAGTGCCAAGCATATAGGATTAAACTTTTTAATGACTTTTTGTTGTCAACATCCAAGACGTCTAGGAACTAAGAAGAGATTCTGTAACTCCACATAAAAAATATTATTTTCAGACAAGAAGAGAGTACTTGAAAACGTAAGTTCAGAAGATACAATAAAACATAGCAGGGAAGAGGATACAAGGCTCATCTGAGACAGCTTATTTTGAGGTTGGAGAACAGATTTATGGTTGATTCAGTGTTAAATGCTAGAATCCTAGGTAATTGCATGCTGCTGACAACTAGAACAGGACAATGCCTGTTTTGGATTGATTTAGAAATTGTACAGGAATATCCCTGTTTCTTAGGCTATTTTTGGGTTGGGGTTTTTTTTGGTACCTTTATCAAGAAATGGTTGTCCCCTGTAGGCACTGGACCCAAGTTTGGTTTTTTTTTTTTTCCTGGCCATTGTTTTCTTTCATTTTTATGGCATTATATGTTTTTCCTATAAATTAGATAATTTTTAAAATCCTATTGTCCTGTCTTTTCTGTATTATGGTCCCTGGCACTGAAGGAAGTCTTGCTTGAAAAAGGAAAAGGACCATAAGATCAAGAAGAGGGTGTAGTCGGAGTACAATGTCTGGAATGAAAGATGGTCCCTCAGTGGCTATTGCAGACTGAAACTAAGAGCAGTCCCTACTAACTCAGGGGCTGCAGACGTAAATGTAGTCTGAAGCCACCCTGTTTTTGCCTCTTGGACTGCATGTGCTCAGCTCTCTCTTCTGAGAATTGGGGCCTGGGTTTATTTGAATTAATAGTGAAGTCATTACGCTATGTAAATATGTTAGTGTTCATCTGGTTTTACTCACAAGTTATTATTGCCTTGCTGTGTTGTTCCTGTTTTCTTGTTTGTGCAAAATTAACCAGAAGGGTTTTAAAAGAAAAGGGGGGGAAAGGGTAAATAGTGTCGAAACCTTGATTACTATGTTATTTACCACAGGCTGAAGTTGGGTAGGCAGCTCTAACTTAATCATATAATAAGAGTACCATTATTTTTTTTTAATGATGCTGTTAGGGGTCCTTTCCTTTTCTGCCATCTTTGGCCTCTTTGAGTAAAGTGTGATAATTTGCCTTAATAGCCTAGTATTATATTCTTTTCCTTTTACTCCTATTGAAGAGTTAGCTGAACAGCCGTATGAGTCTAACCACTTCACAGAGGTTGCCTGTGCCCTCAGGGGGCTGAGATCAAGCTATTTCCCAGAACAGCTGCTCTTTTGCAGGTAATGCATGAACACTGCTGGCTTCTCATAGAAGCACTTGCTCCTAGAGTGAGTCGGGATGAGAAGCTGCACTCTCATAATGCCATTCTTCTTGTTTTTATGAAGGGGAAAACCCCAAATTGTGTTCTTGACTCATCCTGTATCTCAGTGTCAGTCATGCAGACCAAATGTAAGAACTGAAGAAATACTATTTCCCCCCCACACCCCTTTCACTATCCTTAAAATTCATGAATTTCTGTGGACACATCTCTGAATTCTGTGGTGCATGAGACTGGAGAGTGGGAGCTGGTGCAGGTGCCCTGGTGTTCGTTTGTTCTGATACTAAAGCTGGGGTGACTGATTTTTTTTTTATAACTGATTTTAATTCTCTGTGTTTTGGTGTTCAAACGACTTGGTCCCTCTCGGTTAGCCTTGCAGCGGAGAAGTCACAGCCATCATGTTGCAGAGGGGCTCACGTAGAGCAGGAAAGGAGGGAAGGTGTTTCGAATCTCAGATGACAACAGTGGTTTCTGATGCATAAAGAAATAACTGTGGATTGAAAGAGGTGTATGAGCCAGGTGTTCTCACATAAATGACCATCAGGGAGACAAACAATAATGCTGACATTCAGTAACAATGTTAGACTGCAGTCAGCAGTCTGTGGAGGTGGAGACTGCGGTTCGTCCTTCTCAGACATATGTCATCTGGCTGTCTCTCCAGCTGACACGCACTCAAGTTTTCAGGGCTGTCCTTTTAAATAGGAGGGCCAGAGAAACTGCGTTTTGAAAACTGATGTCTTAAATGCTTTGTATTCTGCAATGAAAAACATATTCAGCAAGGAATATTCAGCAAGAGTCATTTCCAGGGTGCAGACGCTGCACAAATGTTTATAACCTGGAAACATTCTCTCTCCAGGTGCTGTAGCAGACAAAGGGCGTTTTTGCATTGACTTCAATAAAACAGGATTTCCCCCTTGTTTTTTCTAGATTTTGTGAATGCTTAAAAGCAAAGGAAGTTTACTTCCTTGGTAGCTATACAACAGAGGGTAAAAAGTGTCATCTCATTTTTCTTGCTATGAATAAATGCTTGCAGGGATGGTTCTCAAAAAATTCCACCTTGAAGGTGTATTGTAATTTGGAAATGTTTAGACGCAGGTGTTAGAACAGTAACATACCACTAGTTCCCAGCAGTGTTATTCTACTCCCAACCACAACATCTGAGTATCTACTTGTGTTTTAGTGCCTGGTACTTTGCAAGCCACAGGATCTGCTAGCTCTTTCCATCTGACTAGTATTCTTAGACTAATAAAGAACTCTGTACTTTCCAGAGGGAAAACTGTTTTTGGCAACCCACTGTTCATCCATCGCAGTAAACACATTGATCAAAAAGCCAGAAGAATCTCACTCTGGAACAGATGATAAATAGCCAATTAGAGAAAAAAGTGAAAAGCAAAACCATCACAAGAGGGCTGGGGAAAATGCAGAGATAAAAGGGCAAGAACAGAGCATTCTGCTGAAAAGGCTGGACATAGAACAAAGTGCGTGTTAGAAAACCTTTATTCTTTGAGCAGTTTTTGGTGATGCATCCGAAAAATGACATAAAATGAAGACCTAGAGGCTTCCTGTCATGTTGATTTAGTGCTACATTGTTGACTTCAAAGATTACCTAACATTGTTTCGATGATCTTTGTTTTAATGCTTCTGCTGATAGCTCACCAGACAATATGAATCATACACATTGAGACATAGTCCATAAAATTTGGGGTCAAACTGACTGTTCCCCAAACTTTTGAACCCTCTTTAGTCATGTTTTCCATAAGGTACGAGTTCTATGAAGCAGGAAGCCTTCTTCAAAATCAAGCAGCCTAGGAGGCTCATGGTATCTCCAAATTTTGAGAAGGAAGCACTGCAATGTAATCCCATAGTAACAATATGAGGTAGGGAGGGAGGGAAAACTTGAGCACCTGTGTACGCACACTGTGCGTGGGGCAGGAAACATGGTATGCCTCCTTTGAAATGGCAGAGTGACACCAATATGGATCTAAGGTTAATAATTTCCCATAAAGGTGTGATAGAAGAGGAAGACCCACAGTTGTGCTGCCTTGGGATGTCCAGTGTGTGCGCCGTGTTCTGGTGATCATTTTATGCTGTTCTGTGGTATAAACAACATAACATCTGTGCATATTTTGAGCATAGCGTGCTGCCCTCTAAGTCATTTGGAAATATAACTAATCCTGATTTTTACCTAAATGAGGAATTGAAGGTGAATCAAGTTGAATAGACTTACGGATTATTTTAAGTGCCTTAAGCCTTTGAGTTCATACTTTCATAATGCATGTAAAATGTGCTAAATTAAGGCCAATTTAATTCAGATAATGTTATCTACCCAGGAATTTCATTGATTCACTTGCAGTCTTTCAGATTACCGTCTCTGTATGTTCTCATGAAGCCAAGGTCAGCTTTAAACAGACACTACCTCCTCCCAGTAGGATACAAAATGTAGGTATTTCTGTAAGAAAAGGTGTTGAATTGTTAGCTGTTGAATAAGAGATTCTGCTGTAGACCTAGAATGCTCATTGAAATCTACCATGTGGGCCAGGAGATCACACAGGGTCATAATGTGTGAGAGATTTTATATGGGGAAAGTCTTTTGAGGTTTTTCTGTCTACACTAGAAGAGGCACCACTCATGCTGGTCAGCTCTGTGTGCAATGGGGCAACACAGCTCCTGTGTATATTTTAAGGTGTTTGACTCTTTTTCCATCAGGTGCAGCTATGCGCTTCCCCTGAGCACAGCTCCCCGCACAATTGCCTACAGCTTGCAGAATGGGAAGTTGTTTCCCATGTCATTTTTGTTGGGACGAGGAAAGCGTGAGTCAGGGCACATGCATCCTGTGGCCTTGTCGGTTCAGAGGTACCTCAGTAAGGTTTGGGGTTTTTTTGTTGTTAAAACTGAGTTTTCTTTGTCTCTAGCAAGTCATGAGAGCTGGACTACTGCACTATTTAGAAATGTTCTTCCTCTGGTGGTCTACTCGTGGATCAAGTATTACTTTGAGACATGAATATTTATTGTCTTAATAATGCAGGCTTCTGGGGCCATTAGCCACACAGTTTGAAGGAATGATCTTTGGAGGCCACAGTATACATATCCATGATGTAGCACTCTGTGAATCAGACCTTGTGAATAGCAGTGTTGTTTTAAGTTGAAGAGTTAAAAATAAGTTAGTGCTAGAAGAAAGTGGCTATGCTTAATCTGGAGGTGGAAGTTGGTGCTTTTCTTTTTAAGTTTGGCAGAGATGCATTATTTTAACAAGAATGAAGTTCAGCACAAAAGATTTGTTAAACTTGTCATGGCAACTGGAAGGAGTAAATCTGTTTCATTGCAACTACTGTGAGTTTGGCTTTCAGGAATAGTCTGTGCTACAGCAGTCACTGAGAGTTGAGAGTTTCTGGTGAGATCAGTCTGAGACAGGATCCATGTCTGGAGCCGTCTGAGAGCACAGCATGATTTCCTTCATGGGATAAATTAACTATGGCTTTCTGCTTGTGCACACTGAGATCCCTCGCTATCATCTATGCTTGTGTTGAGCTAAGAATAGAAAAAAGCAACATCAGCAGTGCTGTGGGAAAACTGCATCGCTCCAGATGGCAGCTGATAAACTCTTTTCTCATTTGGGATTAAAAACAAAATAGTAGTAAACGGCAGTCATTTCCCAGCCACATTTTAATGTACGTTTACTTAGTAGCTAGGAGGAAGCTAGGCTTGAAGTTTGTCTGTTAGACATGGATTTTTCTGAATACACTTGAGAAGCTATCAAAAAGTAGTTCAATTGCCTTGCAGGGCGGGGGTGGGAACCAAACCAAACCAAAACAAAGCACAAATAATTGGGATTTTGTTTGGTTTCTTTGTTCATTTGTTAACAAGCTTTGACTGATTCCACCCCCCACTCCATTTTGCTTTATCACATTTATGCGTTTCTGAATGAAGAGATCTTATCTCCATTTTTACAAGGGTTTGTAATTTATGAGATTGTTAGGTATTCTCCTTGACTTTCACAGAGAGGCTCTTCATTCTATCTCCAAAGAGGCGAGTGGGACAAATCCCATATGTGGTGTATTCACCTAGCTCTATAGGCTACACATTGCATGCAACTGTCCCACCAGTGTTGGTCTGTTAAAAGCAAAAACAAATTTGAGGTCCCAACTCAGAATCGGCCCCAACCAAGGAGCCGAACAATGATTTGCATTCTTTGTAATTAGTCTTGACAGCAGGCTATTTGGTTAAAGCATATGTTTGCATTTCCTAATTTATTAGTGTGCTTTTACTTGGATTAACTAATTCTTCAGTGAGAGAGAAAAGCAAAAACAGGCCTGGCACCCCTGTGGCTAATTCATATGTTTGCTCTATGAGGACCAAGTTCTTGCTCAAAAGATAGTTCTGTCCTGTCCAAAGCAGGACAGGAAGAAGAGGTTCTCACCATGATTGAGCTCATTGGTTGCTTCATCATGCTTCATAGCATTAAACATTAATATGCACAGTCCTGAGAATAAAGAGCAAACAAGTTCTATTGTTCATCTCTTACATGGAGGGTAGAAAATCTGTCCTCTTGCCTATAGTTCAGGCAGGTTTTGCTCGTCTAGTTATCACTCTGGCTGTAGAGTGGTCAGCTTCCAACTCTTTTACATACATTATTTTAAAATTTACGAAAGTATAATTAGTTGAAATAGAGAAAATAACCTTTCCTTAAGTAATGAGTAATAAACTGAGTTGCAGTACCAATTCATTTACAGTAAGCTGTCTCACAGACATAGTATGGATATAAAAGATTGTGTAAATCTGATATAAAATGGTTGTATTTTGATAGCAGAAAAAAACCTTTCTGCTGGATATGATAGCGTAACCTAGTGGCACAGGTATTTGCATATCATAGAATACCAGGTTGGAAGGGACCTCGAGGATCACCCAGTCCAACCTTTCAAGACAGAAAGATACAGTTTAAATGAGATGTCAAGCTGAGTCTTAAAACAGTCTAAGGGAATCCACTACTTCCCTTGGGAGACTGCTCCAATGTTTAATTGTTCTCACTGTAAAGAATTTTCTTCCAGACTCCAATCGGAATCTCTCCAGGAGTAACTTGCAACCATTCCCCCTTGTTTTTTCCATGTGACTCCTTGTAAAAAGGCAGTCTCCTTTGCCTTGATAGCCACCCCTTTATGTTCTGGTACATGGTAATAAGGTCTCCCCTAAGCCTTCTTTTCTCAAGGCTGAACAATCCCAGTTTTCTCAGCCTTTCTTCATACAGCAGGTCTTCCAGTTCCCTGATCATCCTCACGGCCCTTCTCTGGACCTTACATAAGGTACGAACAACTAGGGATTCTGTATGTACAAGACTGTGAGTATTAGCCTAAATAACATTTCTAACAAACTGATACCATGGAAGTAAGACCGTTCCTGGGATAATGTGTGTGTCTATTTTATTGAGCCACTTGTCTCAGCTTTGCAATAGCTACTGCCACTTTGCCAGGTAAGAAAGTGTGATAAATTATTGACCTGGTAGTTCTACAGTGCTCTTACTTTCCAGCTCTACAACAGGCTGTGGCTTTTCTCCTGTTCTTCAGCTTAGTCCTCAGTACTGTCATGAGATGATTATATGAGACAGAAGCTAGCTGAGTATCCACTGCCGTAACCGCAGTGATATTGTCACTTATGTGGTACATGAGATTTTAAGCTCTATTCTTGAGTTCTGCTCAGTATCTACAATAAGATCCACAATAACCTCTGTGCTGTTCCTTCTGCTGGGAGTGTTAGTAGCCATGATCTCCTGCCAGGACCGACTCTGCACTTGGACTTTATGATGTGTCTAAAAAATGTTAATTCCTTCTAGGGTAGTCACTACTGATATCTGTTCCACCAAATCACTTAGGCACAGCTCCTCCCAGCGCTGATGGTGGATTTGAAGCCAGCAGTGTCTCTAGGACCGCTTATGTGGGATAAGTGATGACACAGCCTAGGTAAAAATGCCAGTGACTCTTCCTGCTTTTCTCTGACTCTGGCTAGTACGATGTAAAATAGCTGCAGCATAAAAACAAATGAGATATAACATAACCAAATGAGAGCTTGGTGACTAAGATACTGGCTGGGAATATTGTCTTCAAATATTTGCTGAAGGCCATGCTGCTGAAATTCAAACCCTTATCTCCCATAGCTCAATAAAGGGTGTCTGCCATCAGTCTACTCACCCTTCAACACATCACAGCATCTGTCTTACTGTCCCCCTGGAGTGCTTCTCCATTTCATTTTATAGTGCCAGACAGAATACTGACTGACTCCATGGAACTACAGTCCCACCACTTAGTATTGCTCCAGCTTGCAGTGAAACTCTTGTGGTTCAGAATGACCATGCAAAACATGCAGCCTAGCAAATAAGCACATAAATTCAGGAAGTACAAGAGTGGCGATTCATAATCTCTTTCTCAAAAAGAGAAGTTTAACATTTTTGTGTTGCTGTGACCTGTCTGGCAAAGGTTAGTCTCAGTGGAGTGATGTAGGGGACATCCTGGCACAACATGAGCAGCATCCATTTAAATAAAACACTACTCATGATAGTGTTGGGTTGATGGTTGGACTTGATGATCTTAGAGGTCTTTTCCAACCTTAATGATTCTATGAAATATACCTAGCTTGAACCCTCCAACATTCCAACAAAAAATCCAGTACATCTTTGCTGTACATTTTTGGACACACATTTAACAGTATCTTTTATACAAGGATACAAAAGTAATTGGAATAACTGAGGAGAAAAATGTCTCAGCTCTTAATCAGATAACAGATTCTGAGAATGCGACTCATGATCACAGGCAAATCTAGTTTATATTGTGCTAAGGGTGACTTCATAGCCCGTAATCTGGGCTAGAAAAGAATTAAATAAGATTGTTTAAATGCAGATTCAGAGAGTGCTACATATTTTATCTTGGTTTCATCTGGCTTCCCATAATATCAAAGCTGTGTTTAGTGTATAGAGATTTACAACCAGAAAATTGTATGTATAGCTGAAGAATGTGAAGGGATGATGTGCCTTGTAGAGTTAGTTGTCGTTGCTGGGGAAGCAGAGCTGGTTTACAGCTTGCTTTTTTCCCTCTTCATCTGGGACTGATCTGTGTCTTTGCATCTTATATAGTAAATGTTCTCTGCAATTCTTTAAACGTAAAGACTGTGTTTCAGACACTGTGGTGCAGAAGATTTTTAAAACCTTGACTCATGCACAGACAATTGTTATTATGTATGTTTTTACAAGTGTGTTTTCTTTATCCTCCATTTCAAAAAATATACACATATTTATACCTAAATTGGCTCAGCTACTGCCAGCAATGGAACAATTATGAACACGTTTTCCCTTTAGTTAGCCAACGTTATGTACCCACTATATTATTTTGGTTTATTTCTTGTGTTTTAATAATGCTGCACAGCAACAGAAATTACTTTGTTGGGAGGAGGAGTTATTCCAGTGAACGTCTAGTGACTAGGAGACAGACACAATGCTGTGTAGGCATTTTTGTTTCAAGCTCCCTGTGACTGATAGCTCAGATATCAAATGGATGGTGGTTTTGGAAGAAAGATCAAGGCAATTGATGGCATCAGGAGTTTGGAAGAGGCTTTTTCATATAGCTGGCTGGCAGCTGGTCTTTTGGGGTTTTGAATGGGCTTGGCAGTTGTCTGAACTACATATAACACAAAACTATTTTTTTATGTGCTGCAGTTATTTGCCTTAGGTAGGTCAATATTTTGGTTTATATTTTAATTTCAAAAGTGTCATTTTTATTTAGGATAGTCTCTAGAGTGGGACTAAAGGCTGAACTACATCACTTTCTTTGTCAAATTTTTAATGTCAAAATTGTCTTTTGTACTTTTACCCTTCTTAAAGACAGGGCTGAGAGTTGGCAATTAGATGCATATCTTAAAATATCTTTTACATGTCACTCAGCCTAAAAGCCAGAAGTAGAACAGTGACTAGATATGGTATGTGAGAGCATTCATTAGCACTATTTAGTATCAGGGAACTCTTTTTTTTAAAAGCTATTTGAGGATGCAAAAGAAAACTGAAGAAAACTGCAAGTAGGCTTCTTCCTGACAAGTTGCAGGTGTATACCACATGCCCATATTGGAAAAAAAGATGCGGTTATGAAGGTCTTGATGACAGACAAGGGTCTAAAATGCCTTCATCTCCAGGTTTTAGCTAGTCCATCTGGTTTTTATTTTTGCATTTCCCCCAGCTAGCAGTATTAGCATTTTCCAAACTCAGTATAACCATGCACAGGTCTATATAAAATTGCTTCTCTGCATTGTAAGTTCCTTAGTTTAGTAAGGTCCCATTTAAGTCAGGAAAGCCTTAATTTTATGCTAACTATATCATAAATTGTAAGTCAGTTAATGATTTCTTCCTGGAAAAATGAGGGAAAAGCCTGATGAGATTGAGGGGAGAGGACTTTAGTTCTGCTTTGCTAGAATAGGTAGAATCTACTTACGCCTTGAGAGTACCAAACAGGTGAGTGATTGCATTTGTCTCTTACTGCTACTCCTAGCTAAAAGATCTGGCCTTCTTTGATGTTCATCCTCTCAAGGATGAACTCGAGAGGAAATGTTTATTCATAAGGGAGAAAGACTTACACATACGTCAGGTTACTCCAAACAGCTGCACTATGGAATCATTCTTCAAAGACACGTATTCAGAGGACAGAAGTAATAGGGCAGCAGCCCTTGGGAAATATCTAGCCAGCACTTTTGGTACTGTAAAGTAGATTTTCACAAACAAAACGACTAATGATATATGGGAAATGGCATAGTCCCCCCTCCTACTAATGGCACTAGAGAAACTTGCTTGGATTTATTACCAGACTTCGTTTCTTCTGTGATTCTCAACAGAATGGCAGAGGGAAACAAGAAGTTATCCAGCTAAAAGAACAATTTTCAGATCAAATTCTCAATATCCTCCAAGTTTTTCTTTTCTGAGAGCAATACAAGCAAGCTTTGACTTAAAATATTATTAGAAAATTAATCAGCCTACATTGAAAATTAGTTGACCTTTTTGTTTGTGGTAAATAATTAATTGCAAAAGTCATTTTGAAAACAGTAAAAGCAATACTTCAATGTATTTTAAATGTTGAAGAAAATTAGTTGAGGAAGTGTAAACATAATTTTCCAGAGAGTGCCCAAAATTTATTCTCATTTTTTTATTTAAACAAATTCCTCAAGTATAATCTTGAGGAATGAAAAAAAATAAATAGATCTATGATTAATCTAATAGGCAGTAAAATTAGATGCAGACAGAGAGCATAGTTGTAGCTGTGTGGGAGTCAGCAGAAAGGATCCTGGAATGTTGCAGTGTGTTGTTACGCCTCCTTAAAGCATCATGTCTTTTCCTTTTGTAGGAATAAATTTTTCTTTCCCTCTCTTTATGGGAGAATACAGTGGTTTCTCACCCTTTGTTTTAAAATTCAGTTTTCCTGGAAGATAATGCTGGTTTTGATGAATATAGGAGAATTGTATACCCGTGTCTCTGCTTGCAGAGAATTATATGTGCAAGACAGTTTGTGCTCTATAATATATTCCGTGCCGCATACCATAGGGTGTTCTTTAGAAGGTGGCAAGTTTAAGGAGTATACTAAGCTCATAACTGAAGTAAAGGTTATCAAAGTGAGGTGCTGACCAGTGATGTTCATTTCCAAGAAGTCCAGCTGATGTGGGCCAGTGGGAAGTGTTGTAATCACAAAGGAGCACTGTGAGAATGGTTAACTTCATATCCATTTCTGTGTTTGACAGGAAAAAAGGAGAATGCCTCCTTGGAGTTTAAATTAAAATGTTACCTATTGAAGGGTGTGGTTCGGATTTTTACCGGCTGAGATAAGTTTTTATAGCTCTGTTTATTCTTTACTGTGGTGTTTTAAGCTCTTGTCTATGAATCAGTGGCTTGAACCCACAAAAATATGAGAAATATGAGTTCTCTTGTGCCAACATATGTTTGAAGTAACAAAAGATGAAACCATGGGGGAGCTGGTTGTGTCTCCCCAATTCTTCATGAAGATACATCTTCACCGGCAGTGTGAGCTTAAAGATTGCTATATAGCTGCAGTGAATCATCCCTACTTGCATCTCCCAGCCCCAGTGAATGGTACCTCAGCTGTCAGTTTCTGTGGTTTTTGGGGGGTTTTGGTCGTGGTTTTGATTGTGGTTGAGGTGTTTTGTTTTGTTTTAAATGGGCTGCATGCACACCTCGTACAAAGGAGTGCTTCACTCTAAACCTTGCTTTTACCCACCAGGCCTATCCTTGTACCAATGATAAGGAATGCGAAGTTGGGCGATACTGTCACAGTCCTCATCAAGCAACGTCTGCTTGCATGATGTGCCGGAGAAAGAAGAAGCGTTGCCACAGAGACGGCATGTGCTGCCCTGGGAACCGCTGCAACAATGGTACACCAGTCATTGCATGGTTTTCCTCCATAAAATTGGCATTTTGATAGCATCTATTTTTCTGAGTGTTCCCAGCAACCGCATTTTTTTCTGAGTGACTGTGTTGCTGCTTCTAAGCCAAGAAAACGTCATTTTCTACTTAATTCCACTCCATTTTCTTAAATAGTATTTCTATGTTTAAGGCTTGTGTACTACCAGACTTTTTTTCCATTTTGGGGTGTGGAAACACAAAAATGATGCTGTTGTTGAGTGGAATCACAACACTACATTCAATGTGGTTTGATTCACTGGAAAACTGCACAGAACCCATATTTTTAAGGAAGCAAAAGAAATCTAATGAATCCTTGAGCTACTTTCCCAGGGGTCGGCAGGGGGGTGAAGGGTGGTTATAACCATACTGTTTGCATTCCCATACTTTCCTCTGGAGAATGGGGAGAGATGTCTATGAAACAGTCTCCAGATGCTCAGATCATAAAGCCAGGGTGACAGCGAGACTGTCTGACAGTGAGTGAAGCACAGCCATGTGAAGTTAGGTGCTGGGTATCAGGGACAGAGGTGGGATTAGAGCTGAGCATCACTGAGAGCAAGCCCCAGCATTTTCATGGTCCTGATCCTGATCCCGGTCTATGTATGTCTGTTGGTTGCTTTTCCTCTTGTTCAGATTTTTGACCGACTGCATTTTTCTTGCAGGTATTTGCATACCAGTAACCGAGAGCATCCTTACACCTCACATCCCTGCTCTAGAAGGACCACGCAACAAGAAGAACAGTCATTACACTAGCAAGGATTTGGGATGGCAAAACCTTGGGAGGCAGCGCTCCAAGCTGTCACACATAAAAGGTAGGACCACGTTTGCACTATACTGCTTTATTCCTTCATGTTATGAATTATGGTATCGCTGTTAAGATACAGCAATGCAAACCAGAAATGGGAAGTAGTTTCAGGGGGAGTAGATGTCTATTGTGAGAATTCACAGCGTGACTCAAAAAGTGATGTAATATCAATCAACGGTTCCTGTGAGCGAAGTAGCATCTGCTTTCTTCTCTCTATCAGAGGTGGACTGACAATCCATTCTTCATTTGTTTCATCCACCTCTTGTAACAGTTGTGTAATTAAGCACTTGTAATTCTGCTTACAATCGTGTAGCTGAATTCATCCTTACTAAGTCTTACGGCACGTCTCATTAATTACCCCCTTGAACCTTCCTAGTTCATCTATTCCCTTGTCTCTGCATCCCTCAAACAGCCACAGATGGAAATATCATCTCTCCTTTTTCTAAGCTTCACTTGCATCTGTCTGCACTGAATCTCTACTTTCATGTTTTCCCATGAGGTAAAATAGTTTGGTTGCTCTTTTTAGGACATGAAGGTGATCCCTGCCTACGGTCATCAGACTGTATTGAGGGACATTGCTGTGCTCGCCATTTCTGGACCAAAATTTGCAAGCCTGTGTTGCACCAGGGGGAGGTGTGCACCAAACAGCGCAAGAAAGGGTCCCATGGACTAGAGATTTTCCAACGATGTGACTGTGCCAAGGGGCTGTCTTGCAAAGTATGGAAAGATGCGACCTCCTCTTCTAAATCAAGACTTCACGTGTGCCAGAAAATCTGAACGAACCTTGAGAAGATAGTATTAAGTGACTGTGGCTTTATGTATTTAATGCATTATGGCATGGTGGGAAATGAGAAATGCAAGTGAAAGCAGAACGGCTAAAGTAACAGTTAGGGTAGGAGTAGAATTCATACCAAATGCATTTCTTTTTGAGCTGGTGGTAAACACAAGTGCAGCTGGAGTTCTCCTACTGTACAGCTCTTCTGTAAATAACTCCTACAGTTTGTGCGAAATGCTAGTATGCAAACAAGTACAGTGGAAATTAATGTCACTTACCTTGCTGTGTTGTCCTGTGATGTTTCAGGTGTTCATTATTAGGGCTACAGTGGGTTTCCAGTATGGTAATGACTGCTAAATAAATCGTATACATTGTGCTCCTATGGGAAGCAGTGCGTGCCAAGAAGCCTCATCTGTCAACACATTATAGGCCACATTGCAGGTGTGCAAAATGGAAATAAAATTACTGTGAATGTCCACATGACCTTGTCATTCAGGGCTGACACTTCAGCAAAGAAAGCACTCCTGCAGGACAAGAGTGCTACGTTTTGCAGGCCCTTGTGAAAGAGGTGAAAACTCGCCATCTCACAATTTCAAAAGAGCAGCAGTTTCTCCAAGAAGAGGCATTTAAACAGGGTTTTGTTTCCTATACATAGGTAAATTGAAATGCTTTATGTAGTCCAGTGTCATAGTATGGCATTTAATTGCTTCCATTTGGCTCAGTTTACTGCTAGTATGCATTCGGTTGAACAGATAAAGCAAATATGTGCATGCTAAATCCAGAATTATATACAGGCAGTTGCTCATTAGTCCTAAATATATTTTCCTTGCCTAAGCATACCTGCATTGTAGACATTTTAAAAAGAAGTAGCAGAGTGCAAGTTCCTAACGTGAAGAGCTATAAAGTTGTTTCACTGTTTGTGTTGTAACAGATGATGTAGACATTTGTTGAGGTATTTAGAGCATAATGCTACAAACTCAATTATGTATGTTTTATTAGTAGCAACAAGCTACTGATGGCACTCTGCAGAAATGTAGATTTATTTCATAGAGGTGGCAGAGAAAAAGGAGTTGGCTCTTGTGAGCACCTCCTCTCCTGAAGAAAAGGATGTAAGAAGACTGTATGACCACAAATGACTCTTAAACATCATGCGATGTCACAGCATGCCAGCCTCCAGCATGTATTCAGCCTGAACTTTATGTCCTCAGTCTGGAATGTGCTGCCAGGAATGAAGGAAGTACATGGACTGTGGAAACACCTGACAACTCTACTTTGTTTGTGTACTGGTTACCCCTTGTGTTGTCTCCCAGGTCTTTTAAATTTGTTTTCATTTTACTTATGAAGTAAGCAAGTATTCCTTTGTATAGACATTGGTAAAGAGACTTTCTTTAAAGAAGTCTGATTCTAAAATTGACCTACTGCTAAGTTGTAATTATCCATTTATAATTACCTGGTTTTGTGTTTTGTAATACAAGGGACTTTTCTGTTCAATCAGCTCTGAAAAACACAAGTAGACCAGTATGTAGTTGAACTTTGAACACAACGTCACCCATATCTGACACCTTTTTTGACCAGTGGTTCTTTTAATGCTATAGCTTAGCTACACCACCTGACTCGGACTTTCTAATTAGAACACAGACCTCAGCTACATTGCCTTTATCTAAGAGTCTAAATAAGAAGGGTATTTCACATGCCTCTTTCCATACTGGAGTTAATTTTTATTGACCTAGAGGGACTGCTCAGAGACAAGGATTTCTGGTTTTTTTCAGTAGTCTCAGTCAGAGTTTTCTCTTGCAGTCCTATCACTACAACTCTGCTTATGTCAGAGTTTTTCCAGTGTAACTGAAACAGGAATAAGGCTCAGAAATTGCATAATTTCAGGATATCAGTAAAGAAACCAATTTTGCAAGTGTTATTTACACTGACACAGCACATACTCAAAAAGGGAGCTCTATTGCTCTCATTGTGACTACATATAAAAGAAAATGATATCCAGCATGAATAGGGGGTTAGTGTTGCAGAAATGGCCTCTCAGCAATTTTTAGCTCTTCTTATTGTTGGCCTACCCCCACTTTTCCTCTTGCAAAAACATAGTTATTTGGGATAATTTATTTACAGGAAATGTTTAATGAGATGTATTTTCTTATAGAGATATTTCTTACACAAAGCTTTGTAGCAGAATATATTTGCAGCCTGTTGACTTTAATGTAGAAAAATGTATATTAAGATTAAATATATTAAATATCCTTTCCCATTCCCCAAATATTTTACCCATATTCTTTTCCTTACCTGCTGCTTAAGAAGAGTAGTTCTTTTTGGAAAGATATGCAACTCTGTTGGAAAAAAAACCCAACTCTATATTTTAGCTGTATAAGAAAACTAATCTGATTGTATTTGTGTCTCGAAGCACTCTGTAGGCTGAGTTTTGGTAAAACACATGACGGTCATCTTAAAATACCCATGCATCATTTCTACAAAACTGGTTTAAGTGGTAACAATCTATATCCTTCTCTTGGGACAGTTATTACCTAAAAAAGTAAAAAATAACTTTTGAAAATAATGCACCTGGATCATGCTGTTCAGTCAACCAGGAAAGGTGCCCTGACACACTCCCTGGGTGGCGATAGATACCAGAGAGACTCAGGGTGGGTAAAGCTGGTGTTCAACTTATATGGCATTTTGCTATAGGTTACAGCAGACAAACATACTGCTGCACAATCTATAACTATTGATTTCAAAATGGTAGATACCAGCCTTCAGCTCTAATACCATGAATCAATCCATATGACACAACTGAATGTTTTGTGACTGAAACTGGCCAAGTTCTGATCCCAGGAAAACTCCTGCAGAGCTCAATTAATATTGCAAAATAATGGCTGTGGTTATTGAGCAATGGTCTCAATATCCTTGTTACTTGTTTCTGGTAGCCCTTTTCTCAAACAGATGTACATTTGGAGGATGGAGTTGTCTCCAAGTCACACTAGCATTTGTACAAAAATAAAAAGGTTTTGCTACTGTTATTTGCAATATTTGGCGGGTAGGCCTTCAAAACATAGTAACAACATAACAATAAAGTTTTGAGCATCTTCAGAGCCCAATGACTTCAAGAGAGCTTGAGCCTGCCAAAGCCTTCAGACATTCAATCTGGGAACAACAACAATAGGCACAGGCGGTTCATTGCACACCACAAATACTGAGCAGCACAGCTGAACTGAATAGCATGCAAGCCATTTCGCAAGACTGAAGTTTGATTGTTTAGAAGCTATTAAGTTAATATTTTGGGGAAATACACATCAATTTGAGAATAAAAGAACAGCTAAATTTAGGGATAATTGCTCTCACTCACTGTGTCACTCATCAAGGGACTTGAGTGACTTTGGCTCAGTAACATTTTAGAAATCTGCTCTCATGACACAAGTACTGAAGAGATTATTGCTGAACAATTCAAATGCTCTTCCTGTTAGCCTAGAATAGCCTCAGCATTGCAACATGTCTTTGGAAATACTTATTAACTTTCCTAAAAATAATGGATTTCTACTCTATAACAGCTTATATTTGATTTACAGTATAAAAGTGGGTGTGTATCTATTACTGTACTATTTGCTTTGTCTTATGTTGTTTGCAACTTATAGTATTTATGATTTTAAACATTTTTTTAATGAAAGCAATTAAAATAAATTTATGCACTTACTTGTATAACAACTGCATACATCCAGCACCTGGCCCATAAAACACAATTCACCAGACTTCAAGCCATCTTCTGCATATTCTGACTTTCCTGTTTGTTGTCTCAACAACAGCAAAAAAAATCTCACCAAATACCGTGAACTATCGCGGGCAGAGGCTGAGAAGAGATATTCTTAAACTGTTCCTAGTCATCAACCCACCAGCCCTCTCTGCTTCTACTTCAGAGCCTTGCATCATCACCCTCAGCAGGAATGGTAAACACTATAAAATAATAATAATAAAAAAAAATATTTTTAATCCCTCCCAGTTTCCCTTCCTTCTAGGAAAGCCGTTAAAAAAAAGAAAAAAGAGCTCCTGAACATCAAAGCCAACAGAAATTCATAGAGCAGATGATAGTCTAAGGCAAGGCTTTTAGGACTCTTGAGCTCTATCCTGTAGCCTTCAAAACCTATTTGCTAAGAGCATTATGTTGATAAGACAATCGCATTTACAAAAAAAAAAGAAAATAGAGACACTTAGGTCTTTGGATTGTCAGTCAAGTGTTCTGAAAACCACAAGACTACCACCCTCCCCCTCCCCCCCCCCAAAAAAAAAAACCCAAACAACCTCACATGTAGTCCCTGACAAAGGGAATGCTGTTATATTTTTTATGCTAGGCACAGTTTCACTCCACACAAAAACCACCATTAATTTTGTTTTTAAATCACGCTAATAAAAAGTTATGTTTTCTTACCTAGCTCACCAGTCTGCTGCATGGCATCTTTCTGATGCTGCCTTAGGAGTGATCCTGCACAGGAGTGAAGGAACAGTTAGCCTAGAGGTTTCTGCGCTCTTATTTAAATCACAATATTTCCCTGAGATGAACAGAAACTTTCTGCTCAAATGCCTTATTATCTAACACAGTTTTTAACATGCCCACCACTACCAAAATACACTTACAGCTCAACACAGCTCCTGTACCCATTCTTATCTTATGTTTTATCTTCAACTTTATCTGACTGTTGTCAGTTGCTGGAATGTGGCCAATGTCTGCTGCAGCCCCCGTCTTATCTAACTGCTCTGACAGCTTTCTACAGACCTAGTTAAGGCAGCAATGTGGGTGGTAAGGAGAAAGCGGGGGCAGTGGATGCGGCAGGTGGACTAGAGCGAACCAGGCAGAATCTTGAAACGGCAGGGAGAAGGGGAAATTACCTCAAAATTTGATTAGATATTATTGCAAAAACTGGGAATGTTCATCATATCTCACCCAATTACCAAGAACAGAGAAAGGACAGCCATGCTCTGTCTATTCCTGAGCCACATCCACACACCACTGACCTGAACAGTGGAGGCTTGATTGAGTGATTCTGGTCCCTCAAAAGCTGAAGGGTTGAGCCCCTGGCAGCAGCATAGCTCTCACCTTGGTCCACTGTATATCCAAACCCAGTAATTCCAGAGGCTTTGGATTTTTCGCCAACCCTGAGAAACATTGGTCATACAACATTGCTATAGCTCACAGCCCACCTGTGTCTAGGGATCCCACTTGAAGGCTGTGGAGAAGGAAGGAAGCGACAAAAGCAGGAGACGGCTGCTGCATTGCAGAACTCCAGCTGGTCCCAGCACTATTATTTTGGCCACCACTGATGGAACTGACCCTGATGGATATACAGCACTGGATGGAGCTCATTGCAAACTTGTTTATTCTGGCAGCTCCCTGTTTTTTTTGGAATTGCTTATTGTTATAGCATGAGTGTCAATTACTTATTTACAAATGTCTGGTACCAATAAACTCTTTCTTTTTTACAGTACCAGCTTGTAGCTTGATTTAGAAGTGGTTTGCTGCATGCCAGCTTCCTGAAGCACAGGAAATAATCTTTTAGAGGAAATAATTAACATCTTAAGAAGCACAGCCTTTTTTCTTCCTCTTTTTAGGAAAGAAACTATTTAGAAAAAGAGGAGGAAAAATACATAATTATGCAAAAAGACTTCCTGAAACAAATCTTAGTCTTTGAGTCCTTGGCAAAAGTCATACTGTAATCCTCCACTACTATTATCAAAGTTGGGCAAAGAGTAGTCAACAAATTAGAAATACATACCTGTGTGTCTTCTATGGCACATATATTCCTATTCCTTAGAAGCTATTCTTTATTTCTGAGAGGATGTTATTCACCAGTATTAAAACTTCTTAATATACAAACTTTTTAAAACATCAACTATTAATCGAGCATTCAATAATTCAGTACAACTCTAAGTGTACAGATATTGTTTCTTTCCTTAATGACAGTAATTTTTTATGGAGCTATAGAGGTATATAGATACATACAAAGTAGTGAATAACATGGTTCTGGAAGAAATTGGCCAGTAATTTTGGAATGCATCACATTAATGAACCCAATGACCACCCAAAGCTTTAGAAAAATCCACCTCAAGTTATTATGGCACTGTCCTTGTGTCACTAGCTGAGCTTTTATGGATACTGTAGTAATGCTTCTTTAGAACGGATGATAAAAGAAAATCTTCATGTACTCTCAAAGAACAGTTAACTTCTGTTTCAAATAACATTTGGCTCTTCTATTGAGTTAAGTTCAGAAGAGGGTGATAGTGTCTTTCCCAATGCAGCACACTGTTAACTGGCAATATTGTGTTAAGTTTGGATAACTACTGGATTAAGTAAGTTATTAAACCTTTTTAATTACTTGAAAGCTCTCTATCCTGGAGCCTCCATCTAACATATGTGGAGCCCAGTGTTTAAAGAAGAAGAGTCTTCAAGTCATAAATGATCACCATTAGAAAGTCATTAGGATGACTGTAAATAACTGCGGAGCAAGAGGCCCTCCCATGGCTACCACAGCATCCAGTGTGACCTCAAAATGTATCAAAACCTGTGAACTTAACGGACTAATTTTCATTTCTCTGCACCTCTTAATGTTTTAGTTCTTGCATAGTCAGATGTGGAAATGCCAAAAGGTGGTTCTCATAGTACTGACATCTGTTATCACCATTGGTGACACAGCCTTTCTAAATAAGTGAGCAGGAAGACATTCACACAAAGAAATCTTTTTTGCATGCAAACATTTTAACAAAAGATGGAATTAAGTTGCATTTTACCTTTAACAAGAATCAACATCCCTAGTGCTGTCTTTCACATCTGAACAAAGAGGTCCATTTGTACGTGATCAGCCATGTATTTAATGAGCTCCTCAGCTGTGTTATCAGAGTAATTTTGTGTCCTAGTAATTTTATGTGCCCAGTTTTCAGCCAAGAGTTCAAATCTAATTTTAGTTTTTGTTATTAATTCACACTTCTGCCTTTCTAAAAAAAATAGACTGCTAGAATTTTCAGGCTGTTTCAGGAATATTGCATCTCTAACTGCCCAATTTCAGAATTTAGATCAAAGTAATTGCATGAAATGCAGAAGAAAGTAGAACAGAACAGTTGTTTCTAATATCTACCAAGCACTAAACAGTAGATGAGTACACTAAACAAGTAGAAAAACTGTCAAGGAAATGTGAGATGAACTTCACACCAGCTTGAAATAAATGTTAAAATTGGTGGGTTTTTGCACTACAATCTAAATATTTCCTAAAATACATCTCTGAAACATAAACACTTTGATTACATAGAGGTTGCTTTACCAATGATCCAACAGGCAGAAAGTCCTATAGAAGTCAGTGGCAGCAGCTGAGGTGCAGCACTTATGTTATCAAATGTCCTGATGTCACCATGGGGCACAGGTCACCTTTCCTAAAAAAATAAAATCAAAACCCAAAAACACTCAATGCAGAACTGAAAAGACTTCAGAGATCACCAGTAAGAATATCGCAGAAATGGAAAAAGTTGCAAGAAAAGGCTTGCAGAGGAGCTTAAAGGGGATTGGTTCAGGGGTCGAGGGTTTATTGACTATTTTAGAAAGAAAATTACTGTGAAGAAGATGAGGAAGTGCTATAAAGTAATGAGAAGTTGAGAGAAGGTAATGATGCAAGGATTTCAAATTATTCATGTCATAGAGAAACAGTAGGCTGTCATAACCCTCCTGTGCATAGTAAGCTCCTATATTTTATTTTACCCACATAGCCCTTTTAAACACAGTCATGAACACTTTGCTAAAGCACAACTTGCACATGATGGCAAATAATATTTCCTGTAAAGTTACCTCAACTTGAAGTGACAAAGACTTCAGGCGGCCTGTTCCATGTTTAAATACATCTGGCTTATCCCCGAATGAAATTGCTTTTATTCGGATTTTTTTTCTGCTGGGGGAAGGAGACATCTAGTACCTACCAATTTCTCCTCATCAAGCTACTTCTACACTGAAAGCTACTCACATTTCAATTTCCTTATCAGCCTTTGTATCGTGGTCCTTTTTGCTGAAAGCACATTTTAGCATTATAGAACAGTCAAAGAGAGGTAGCAGGAGGTTTTTGAAAGCTCTGCTGGGGACATCTGAGGCTTTTGCATCTAAGGAGATCGGTGAGACTGTTTGCGATTTAGGACAAGAATGGTAACTACTAAAGTGACCTGCAGTTAAATGTTCTTATCAGCTTTGTTGACATTTAAATCAATACCTATGGAGACACTCAAATAAATGCTGTAGTTTAAAGCTCATCAGAACTAGAGCTGGTGGGAACACTTTTACTGCTTCCATTCGGGTGTGGAAAACATTTTTGATCATGCATTTTTATGTTGATATAGAGCATTTTTATGCTCTAGATATAAAAACATTTTATACTAATAAAGTGTTGGTTATCAGTGCTGCATCTTTTTTGCAAGAAATAATAGTGCAAAATTGTTATTTAGAAGCTTTTGTCAGGTCATAGCAAGAACTGTAGACTCCAGCCCTCCCTGTCTAAGCTCCCACCACAGAAACGGTTTCCAGTTCTTAGGAGGGTAACACTGACAATAGGAAATGTATTGTAACTTTGCTGCTTCTGTTTGGTACAGGGGACAGAAAATACGTTATCTCTAGAAACAGTAGTTTTGTGTAACCCTAGGAACTTGAAGTTTACTACATTTTTGAAGCTGGGTTTTTTTAATGCTGCAAAAATGTATGGGTACTTAATAAGAGATTTAGTCAAAAAGCAGACCTGGCACAGGACTCCTTTCGGCTTTTTAACTGTCTGAAGGTTAGATGTCATGACAAGATTGGTCATATAGGCAAGAAACACTGAGAAAATAATTCACATGTAATATGTGAGAGCCTGCTCCTGTAGATGACTGCTGCTTGCCTCTGTTTCTCCACTGAGTAAGGGTAGAGCTTTGACACAGAGTTCACACCAGACCTATAGCTTTCAGATGAGCAAAGACACAGAAGATTAATTGTACCCTTGGTGCACAGAAGGGAGGGATTAAGCAAGAATAGAAGAATGGGTCAAATACTGCCTAAGATCAGTATTTGAAGATCTATCACTATCTGTAACTTAAGCTTCCCATAGCTAGCCCTAGCACAGTGCAGCTTTTGTCTCCCTCTAATCAACACACCACAAACTGCCTTTCATTGCACATTGCATCTAGTTCTTCATACCTCTAACAGAGTGCAGAGCTGTCTTGGCCCTTGAGGGACACCTCTGATGCTCTCCTGAGCACCTCTCCCTCCCTCTGGCTCCAGTGCCCTGCCTGATGATGCCCCCCTCATTGACTGCTCATTAAATTTTCAACCAGAGTTCTCACTCTCATCAAACCTTTTTTTCTGGAAGAGATTTCCTGTAAAGAACCAAGACACCCACAAGCATCTTTGACAGCAGCTGAACCACTAGCATGGCCTTATTGCTTAGTTTTACACACCCACATACACACCCCTTAAACACCCCCAGTCTGCAGCCATCTCTCTACTTGAAGTCTAAACTCTTTGGTGCTGGGACTGACTTTTTGTTCTGTATTCATACTGCACTTAGCACAAGAGCATCCTAGTTCACAGTTAAAAGTCTATTATCTTTACTATTTTTACTACTGTATATACTTGGAAACATAAACATCAGATGGGATTACTCTGTTAATGATTCCTAAAGTATAATGAAAACACAGCACTGTCCTGCCTTACACTACAATAGTTTTCATCATGTGGTCCATGTGACCTCCATGTTCAGAGGGCTTAAGATAGAAAGCATGCCAGTTGTCAGTAAGTTGGAAAAAAAAAAATATGGAGTTTTCAAATCAAAATGAGGCTAGAAATGTACTGTACTAAACCAAGAGTGAAAAACCTTATACTCTGCATAAAGATGAGCCTATTATAGGCTCTGGGACGTTATTTGATCATTTCAGCAAGAATATGAATCAAGCTGCATGTATCTGGGAAGACACAGACCCTGCAAATGCCAGCAAGATGATGGCAGTGCTTTCAGTGTCTTCTTCCAAGAAGGTGGAAATACTGTTTCTATGGCTGCATATTTCCATCTACCACAACAATACGTTAAAACATTTCTTGCCATTACACTTGATATCATGCTAACTGCAGAAACTCTTACTATCTGCTGTTCCCATCCCTTGAAAAACGTATGACTTCACTCTACTGGGATTACAAAGTACTCCTAAAGCAATGCAGTAATTTAAACTCCATTTCCCAGATGGGCAAGACAAACAAGCAGTAGATGGACCTTCCAGTTAGTCTTTTTTTTTTCTTTTAATAAATGATGCATGACAGTCATATGTTAAACTCATTTGTCAATCTTATTTTTTATCTATTGCCTGGAAAATGCAGCAACCTAACCCTGGACTGATGGAAGGGATATTTCAGGGCTGTGAATTAAAAACAGCCTACTAGGGGGAGTGAGGACAGGTGCAGGCTTTGGCCAGCTAAGGAGGTGGAGGAGTTGTTTGGAGAAGGGTCTAGACAGGACCATTAATTAGGAAGGCAGGGAGAACAGAGCACTTTGTCAAGCCAATTTTAAAACCCATGACCTTTCACCTGAAGCACCCTGGTCCAAGTCCAGCCACGACCATGGGGACTCCAGCTTCTCCTAATGATGTGATGGTAAAATGCTCTGCACACACAGTGGTTGGTGGTCTTGGACGTAGTCCCGAAGAAGTAGAGTTCCCAGCTTGGCTCAACTTCGGTCCAACTGGCAATCCTTGTTTTGTTATAACGAGGCTCAAGATGGAAATAAGCTGGAGAGGTGCAGTCATTCTTTTCTCCTGACAGGTGCCTCTCCAAGGAGATGCTTGCATACTGGTGTGGCGATTTGAGCTGCATCACACACATCAGCTCAAGCTGCACCATGCTCACTTAGCAAGTTGACACTGTCCAGCCACCACATGGCCCATAAGGAGGGATCTCCTTAGGAAAGGAAGAGGCCACGTGCACCTGGGACCCTGATCAGGCCTCCAGAAGCATAGTGCATCCCACACAGAATGGCAGAGTGACTTCATGCATAGCCAATGCAAAGCAGCCCTCAAGGAGACGAGGTGGATAAGCCGAGTGGTGCAGCCCACTAGAGCTGTTCAGTTCTCCTAGGGGCAGACAAGAAACCTCCTGCCACGTGTAGAAGAGTTTAGGGACTTGTGTCTCCCTGCTCAGACAAAGGGACAACTCTGACACCAACAGACCCATGTGAGTGTGATTCTGCACAAGCCCATGGAGGCTGGGCACATGGGGCCCTGTTGACCAATGCCATGACACCTGTTTGGTGCCCTGCATGCAAGGCTGATTCACGTGGTTAGTAAGAGCTGTTCATCTACCAACTCAGAAAAATGAAATGTCAAAATTGGTTTTGTGAACTAATTTCATTATGTAAAATATCATGAGATCTAAAGGAAAGCAATACCTGCCACCCATAAATTAAGTGAACACCATATAGTTTTTGCCATAAAATGATGCGCTCCTACAAAAAGGCAATGTGGACATGGAAACATCTTCTGTATATGATTGTCATGCCTTTTTTTTTTCCTAAGTAGAACAACTTCACTCTTTTTTTCCCTCACCTCTTCCTAACACTATCACTCTTTCCTTTACTAGCCAATACCAAACCATTAAAACCATAAAAGTCTGACAGAACTGCAACATCATTCCTTCCCCTGAGGGGCCAAGGTTTCTGCTTAGCATAAGTTTCCTGAATCTTTTTCCTTGAAATTGTTTTATTTTCAGTTTTTGAAAAGTTGCTTTCCCTCAGCTTTTCCTCTACTGTTTGGTTGACTTTGCAGTGGAAAGGGACGGGGTGTTTAGACTCTCAGACTGGGAAGGATGATGCTGGGGTGGAAGGGCCTTTCAGGTATTTTCTAGGAAGTCAGACTGCACTTGCAGACCTGCTTTTTTTTTGCTGGTATTTACTGAGTGAGTCCGGAGCTCTGGAACAAATGCTGGACCCAGTTATGCTTGGGTGGTAACAGGAGAGTGAACTTTTACATATTATCCTTCACCTACTCCTGAGTTTACAAAACTTTCCTTTTTTAAGGGCAGTTAGCAGAAGTCTATGTAGAGGAATGTGAGGTCAATGACTCATAATAACAGAGTTTGTCTGGAAGCATCCCTTAATTTTGCAGCCAAGCTGTGTGTCTATTACTTTCACCATCTTCAAAACAATCCTAAAAGCACTAGAGATACAGAGAGGGACAAAATCCACAGCTCATTTCTCAAATCCTGACTTAATTCACCCTGTTCTCCAGATAAAAATATGTTGGAATGAACAGTTTTTGTTGGGTTTTTTTTTTTTTTCCTTTTTTTAGTAAACGGTACCATCATGTGTCTCTTGATATCACTCTTTCCACTGAAAAACCTAAAAATCACTTGCCCTTTTAAATTTGCTTCTGTTAACAGTCCCATTTCCCTCAAAAAAAAAGGTCTTAAGGAACATGCTTCTATATAATTTAAACAATTTTTGACGGCTTTTCAAAACTTTCAAACATTGACATCTTATGTCTAACAAAAAAGTATATTTTTACTTGCATTAGTTTTGTCCCTCAGAGCCCTTTAAATTATTTTTCAAATGTATCTGGGCTAGGAAAACCAAGGACAAATTTTTAAAATCCATATTTAGTGACACAAACTGTGAAATGATATTTTGGTATTGGCTTTCATTGCTGAAATGAACGAAGGCAAAGACAGCCACTTTAACATAATATGTTTTGGAATATACTAGACAATGCACAGGATGAAGGAAGATACCTACATTATGTAGCTGTTCTCAAGCAAGTCATGTTTTTAGCCAGAATCTAAAAATACAGATCCAACAATCTAATATCCATATTTTGAACTTAATAAAAAAATCTTAAACATTCAAATTAACTTAACATTATATATCAAATGCCAAGGGCTTGATTTCTACAATACCATTGGATATCAAGAGGATGGGGCCAGTCTTTTTTCAGTGATGCCCAGTGATAGGATGAGAGGCAATGGGCACAAACTGGTACACAGGAACTTCCACCACAGCATCAGGAAAATCTTATTTCCTGTGAGGGTGAGGGAGCCCTGGAACTGGCTTGTAGAGTCTCCTTCTTTGGAGACATTCAAAACCCACCTGGACACATTCCTGTGCAACCTGCTCTAGGTGAACCTGCTTTGACAGGGGGGTTGGAGCTCTCAAGAGGTCCCTTCCAACCCCTACCATTCTGTGATTCTGTGTGATTCTGTATTTTTTTCCTGTATACATTGTAATTTGAACTAATCTTCTTGCATCTAAATAAGATCGCATTAAAATGGCTGTAATGATATAACTGCATTTACTATTAGAAGAAAATAAGCAGTATTCATTTCTACATAATAAGCACTTGGCATGGACAAAACACTAAATTTAGGAATATGTATTCAGAAGCTCTAAGCTGCTAGTCCTGAAATAGTAGGCACTATTGATAGCACTATTTGACTGAGGAGTCTAAAGAAGACAAATCAAGTGAGATTTTCAGAGATGCTGACTTTTTAAGCCATTTTCCTGGCTTTTGAGTTGAACTTTTCAACAATTTTTATTAAATAAATTCTTGTCGCTGTTGCAACACTTGCACCTGTCATATCATTAGCAGACGTACTTTCAGAACTGCAACATGAATTTAAATCCTATCGATAAACTTCTAATACAGAGGATATTAAAAGAGTCCATTTAATTTTGTCACACATAAATCCTGCATCGCTCCCACACTTTTTACTCAATTGCAAGATTTCTGTACACTTAAAAGCCTTGAGCTTTTTCACTCAGGCTGGGAGAACAGCTTCTCAAACACTCTGCCCAGAGGAAAGAGAGAGTGGGAGTCCCACCTGCTGCAGCCCGTTCCCCTGCCCCAGAGCATGCCATGCCAGGTGCTTGGGCAACCCACTGTCAAAGGCAATGTGTGTCCCACAGGGATGATATCCTCTGACTCAAGACATGCAAGCTTTGCAAAATAAACTGCTTGCAGACAGCAACCAGGCAATGAAGGCAACAGAGCAGTAGTAGAAAAAGCTAAAGCAGGGATTGCTGATACTGAAAATAAACTACCCTTGACAACTGACTACTTGATTGAAGCCTGTTCCACCCTCATGTCAGTCCCCTCACCTCTGGTGTGCTTCACAGCTGGCCTTCTCCTCTTCTGTTGTTTTCCACAAATGTCTCCTTTTCCTTGTCTTTCTAATTCCAGAATAACACTCCTCTGCCAAAAAGTGAGAATTAACACATCATTTATCATCACAACATTGATAGCTATGTACTACCCCTCTCCCTTCCCATTTTGTCTATTTATATACTATCTCTTCAAGGCAGGGAGATTGTCTCTTACCCTACTATTTGTACAGTGTCCAGCAAACTGTGCCTGCCTTTGGTTAGTGTCTCATAAACACCACAATCAGTGAAACCTCTGCAAGAAGCAAAGCAAGAAAACTTCCTCTCCAGGACTTTTAACAATGATGAGCTATTTACTCAAGCTGAACACAGACAGAAAGTACCATGGTCTCACCATGTAGAAAATTCATACTGTTAGTCATTTGACTTAAATGGGAGAGCTGTCTATATCTCTCATTTATGTTCAGTCTATAAGTTAAAAAAAGAAAGATGCATAATATAAGAGTATGAGAAGAGCACTGCATTCTGGAAACCTGGGAAACTTCCTTCAATAAAGCTATAAAACAACACCCCAGCAGTGTTTCTCAGGTTTTGTAATATTCTTACCCGTTAGCTTTCTGAACAAGCACTTATGGCTTTTCAGGACTTCCATTTGCACCGACCATCTTTCTTTTGAATGGTCCAATGCAGCAATGACCGAGGTGCCTGTATCGGCAAGTTTCAGTGCAGATCCATTACTCAGTCACCGTGCCTTCCCTAAGCCATGACTGAAACGTGCAGCAAACCCTCTCATACCAGACCCATACATTTGGCTCCTCAATATTCTGGTTTCTTGACTTGCCCTTCCCTGAACCACCTTCTTTTACCCTCCTATGGACACCATCCCTTTATTATTACCCGCAAAAGCCACAAGCCCTGTGGGTTTTCTGCTTGTGATCAGGTGTCAAGTTTCAGCGCTCCCCTTGCTTTTCACCCTCCATGCCAGGATCTAGATGTTTGTTTAACTTCTGCCCTCAGCATTTCAAAACTGTTAGTCAGGGCCTGGACGGTGGCCATCAGAATATGAGTATTGTAAGGTAAACAGTAACTCCCGTGTTTTCTTCACCCCCTGCATCTGGAAGACAAATAGTGAGTCCCACAGTGTATTGCTCATTCTTCATCCTATAATAATTTTAGTTATAACATGGAGCACAATAAGGTGCCACAAAGCATGAAGATGGGTACATTGAGATGGGAGGGTGGCAGACCTGTGCCTTCAAACGTTTCACCATATTCTGAACTTCCTCCTCAATTAGCAAGCCTGGTCATTGTCGCTCTAATGAGTTACCTGTGACAGTCTTTATAACCCACAAGACAAATCCTTGATCCAGATCAATCTCTTGTCAATGCAAACTCAAATCTCTATGAGTAAAAACCCATTAAATCCCCAGGTGATCATGGCTCTAGCTGCATTGCTACAAATACACATCTACGCTGTTAAGTAGCCCAACTGTTAAACTCATCTGCAAGTTCTGTGCCTCCAGCTCATCACTGTTAACTCATTCAGGCTCCCCTCTTCTTCATTTTAGACTATGTCAGGTTGCTTCTCCCTTGGGTGAGATAACTCTTTACTAACTCCCCGCTTGCGGGAACAACAGAAGACAACATGAGCTCGACAGTGACAGCTAGAGAAAACATGAAGACAGTCCTGTGAGTCTCAGGCTTGAGACCTTGGGGTCTAATGGTTTTCTTGTATTTTCTTTCGGGAACTGCTCTTTCCTAAGGTGTCCTTCATATTCTCTGATCATTGATCATATCACTTCACTTTTACATGTCCAAATAATAACATTCTCCTTCATTTTAACTTGTCCCTTTGCTTACCACCATTCAATTTTATTGCAGATCTGCTTCTTGCTCTGTATTGTGCTAACATTTAGACTATATAAACTACATTAAATGTACTATTATTTAATAAACTATAGGCTATTCAAATCACATAAATCTTAATAAACATCCAACAACATTTTAGGGTCTCTTGTATTCATATCCATTTACCTAGGAAACCCATCCACCTTCTTTAGCATGACAACAAAACCTGGTCCTTCAACAAGTGCCAGTGAGACTTAAGTACATGTAAACTGATTGCATTTATTTCATCAATATAACACCTAATCAAGTTCTGGTACACATTGATGGTGATTTTCATCACAAAAAAAAAAAAAAAATCAGTGAATGTGTGAAAATGGAAACAGATGATTTTCTAACAACCATAATTGAGAAGACCAGTTTACAGACTAGAAATATATGTTGGCATGATCAACAATGATGTAACTGATCAGGTATCTTCTGCTATACGTTACAAACAAATATCTCCTTTTTTTGCTTTATGATAAACCATAATCTTAGTCAATTGGGTTGAGGAAAAACCAGTAAAGACATGCAGAAGCAGGAAAGAGAAGACATCACAGATCAAAGGGAAAACTATGAGGGGAGGTGTGAGATGAGAGTAATTTGATCAGGAAAAATAAAAGACAACAGGACAGAAGGAAAGAAATCCTACCAGAAAGTACTTCTCTAGGGCAAAAAGGAGTGTGTCTGCATAGTCTTCATACACACACATATTATATGGTCTGCCTCAGGTGTGGGCTTTTGAAGCACTTACTCATGTTTCAGTTCACATCCGAGACCAACCTGGACTCCTTTGGATGACACTAAGGTGGCAGATGTACTCCAACAGCTAATGGATAGTCAGTCTATAGCAGCAAGTTAGAGCTTATCCAAAGTAACTCTGTGCCCTGTAAAATGTGGCCATCAAATCCTCAGCTCTGTTTACCTCCACAAGTCTACTTCTACTGGATGCATTACTTGGCAGTGTGGAAAACTAACAGAGGTGAGACAAACCTTGCAAAGGAGTAAGATAACTTCTGGGTTAAAACCAGTTACCCAAGAGGCACTGTCCATTTTCACTACTTCAAGCACAAATAAGTACGCACAAAAGAAGCACGCCTTTTGATGATGACAAAAAATGTACTAACATGCCCTTAATTATGATATAGATGTACAGCAATTTTGGTGAATGAAGTATAAGTACTGAAGTTTTCTGACCTAAACTTTGCAAGCAACAACTCAGAACTATGTATGATGTTTTGGTTATCCATTAAAATTACACTTTTTTTTTTTCTTTTCAGCTTTATGCTTACATTGTTTTCAAAGTTATAATCTTTGTCATCCACTCAAAAAGAAAAAGAAAAGCAATGGGTTATAGCAGATTAAATAGTATTTTTTACATCATCTATCACTGTTATAAAGGTTATAGAATACAAAAATCTTGGACCTTGATTCGTGCACATAGAGCACACTAAAGATTTCCTTTGATTGCAATGGAAATCAATCCTTTCTTAGGATAATAATTCTTTATAGACTATGTGTTCATTTTTATAATGATTTGACACTGGATGTTGCTTTTATGGAAAATCAAAAACCCAAGAAATAAAAGGAGCAGAGAAAAGTAACTATATCTAGTATTTCCACAAGAGGCAAGATAAAGACTTATGCTCCAAAATGCTACAACCTAAACTACTGTCACATCTTGCTCACTAGATAAACATGAAAAAAATCCAACCTAGAGAGCGTAAGACCACAGATGAAAACAGTATTATCGCGAAAGCTTTGCACAGAAGAAAGTTTCAAGGAGAGGTGTGAATGACCCAGAGAGTTCCTTGGTGCTTGATAAATTAAAAGTGGGATGGCACAGTAAAGATGTTAAGCTATGAAAGAGAGAAAACAAATCAGAAAAGTTATTGACAGTCAGCAGGGAAGGGTGAGTAAATACTGTCTAGGGATGTGTGACCCAAGCCCCTTGAAGTTGACAAAAGATTAAATTAATCTCTGTGTAACTAAAACATAGATTAAACCTGAGTAATTTTGCCCCTAGCTTCAGCACTGTCAGGATTTCTGCTTACATCTACACATCATAAGCCCAACAACAAATTCAGCCTTGGTGGTAAACTGCTCAGTCCACACTAGGGAATGTCATCCAGAATCAGACGTAGCTATACTGAGCTACGCTGATTTATGACACATATAGGTCCATCAGTTTCAGACACAAACATCTAGCTTGGAAATATTAGAGGAGTCCATGCTTCCTACAAACCATCTAAATCAAGCACTTACATTGGAAGCTAGGTTCCTGATAGCCCTGTGAGGATACTAAGCCCTTAATTCAGGAGGTCTGAATCATCCCCTGGCAGGTCCCCCAACTCTGCAGGAAGCACTGGCACCAAGGCTCAGCAGCCCCTCTGCTGTGTCCTTGGAATGCCCTTTGCACAGCCACAAAGGTAGCCGAGCTACAAGATCGTGCGGATCCTCTGATTGCCTTCCCTCTGAAGATTACTTCCTCACTCCCACACCAGAAAATTAAAATGCTTTAATGAAGAAATATACATAAATTAAGTTAATATGAAAGAGAACTGCAGTCAGCTCTCAAGTGTGCAGATAGAGTGTTATGGACCTGGTGCATTGAACACAGAATAACTCTGGCACAAGTATTTCATTGGATTTCCTCCCCTAAGGAGAAGATTCACTCTCTCTGCTCCCCCTAAATGGATGTAGTAATGAAATAAACTATCCCAGGCCAGAAAACACAGATGTGTTGCTTTGCATGCTTTTGACGCCCAACGGCGCATCTGCCGAGAATGAAGCCAGAAATGTCCACCACACCCATCTCTGACGAATTAGACAACTATGTCCTTCCTTCACCAGATAAAACATGTAAGAATAACAGTTTTTACTAACTGCTTTCTCTGTTTTCTCCTTTCTTCCCTGTCATGAAGGCCCCATCAAACACCATTCCAAATGACGCACTTTTCAGGGGCACTAAACTTTTTTTTTCTAAGAATTACACTTGCGCTACTACATGGTCCATCTACCGTATCACATACATCTCATCTTAGAGTAAGCAAGCAACAACAATAATTGTGAGGAAGGGATTGTTATAACAATAATAAGGGAAGAAGCAACTTCCAGAAAGAAAAAGAAACCATTTATTGAAGTACAGGCCCAGCTGCTCTTTGCTCCTTTCTCTCTCCCTGCCTGCTTCTATCTTACACACACACACATATATACTGTACTTTGGGTAAATTGCAAAGCTTTGCACAGAATAAAGAGCAGTTATTCTTACTGACAGTACTATATGGAGCCAGTAACTGGGAGTAACTGAGGTCAGGCCATTTGGGAGAAGGGTCAGCAGGATTCCAGGGTATTTTTTTCTTTCAGCGCTAAAAAATCTATAGGGAGTCAAAATTTATCATTACACTGGACTCATGCTTGAAACTATCAAGTTTTTCTTTAGTGAACTTTGGTCCGTATATAAATATAGACTAAATATATTCTTACATGCTGAAATGCTTAGCTTTTTTTTTTTTTTTTTGCCACAGGCATTCAAATACGGTCATAAGAGAATGAACATTAGTAAGCATATATGGACATATGAGCAAGAGTGTATAAGACACAAATCTATGGTCTAAGTAAAGAAATTTTTTTCTAGCCTTGTGTAACAGAGCCTGAACCTGATTTTACTAAGATACATTTATGCATTCGACATGTGCATGCAGTATTATAAAATCAATCTAAGTTTCTTTATAAAAAAGATAATTATTCAGCCATAAGTTTCTTTGAAAACAGATTTTATGGCAACATGGAGGACAAAAATCAAAACTCTATCACTGTGCACATAGTCAAAAAGCTAGAAATTACACATGGGGCTTCACTGAGTATAAAATAACAATAATAATATTAGCCTGTTGCTTCCCTTTTCACAGAAAAACAGCAGAAGAGAGAAAAGCTGAATATTGGCTGAAATACCCAGGAAACCACTACAAAACCCCCCCAAACACACACACGTTTGCATGGTATAAGGCATCCAGTTCCCCTGTGTACAATTGCCCCTCAACTTTATTATCTAACTCCCGTTTTCCCCCCAACTGACAAAACTTTCCTTCGTGACTGAGTTGCGGAAAACACAGAAACTCACAGATAGCTAATACATCCTCTCCCATTTTAAAACCAAAATCAATAGCCACAAGCTTTCTCAAGTTCTTAAATGCTTATTCTGAACCATGGGCTGGTCATCTACTTTTAGTTCGGCATCAGTCCAGCAAAGCACTTACACATGTAGTTAGCTTTAAGCACATGAGCAGTTGCACTGATTTCAGTGGGACTTCTCACAGGTTTGATCTTAAGCAAGGGCAAAAGTGACTTGCTGGGCCAGTGCCATAGTCTGAAAAGCCCTTATGCAGACACTGAATATTTTCATGCATGGAGTGTCGGTCCCATTTTGTGTGAATGGATGCTTAGAGATAATGATAATAACCGCAAGAACCTCTGCTATTTCAGGTACAGTGGGGAATGGAAGATTTTGTTGAACAGAAGAGAAAACAATCATCCATCCAAAGTGGTATGACAGCCACCCTCAGGTGTTGTTTCTGTGTTTCCTAGGACAACGAAAATAACATTATTGTGTT
This sequence comes from Coracias cyanogaster, assembly GCA_033124195.1. Taxonomy (NCBI): domain Eukaryota; kingdom Metazoa; phylum Chordata; class Aves; order Coraciiformes; family Coraciidae; genus Coracias; species Coracias cyanogaster. Next base: position 69,771 of record JAVSBS010027769.1, on the reverse strand, counting down.
TCCACAGCAACACAAATGTATTATGTCACGATGCAAAATACTTTCACAGTATGCAAAGGAAAAAAAAAAAAGTCTTATATATAGTAACATAACAGATGAAAGATCCCTATCCAGCTCAAGTACAACCAAAGTTTTTCCTCCCAGTAACCTATGTAATACAAAATGAACCTAGGATTTCTATTTCTCTATTCCTTCACTGTGTACTGTGCACTGTCACAGATCTACTTCACATCAATGAAGCAACCCACAATTTGCTGGGTTTTGAACATAGGTTCTTTGCACTGTATTATTAATCATGGTTATCAGCCAGAAACTGCCTTTTCCTCTGCTCACACATGTACCTTGGAAATGCTTTTCTGACCCATTCATGACTTGTTATTTGATAAACATGTCGTGATTTACAGTCTACAGAACAGACAAAAAGCTAAGCTTGGAACTAGAGGCGCATTGGTGATCAGACTCAGCCCTAAATACATCGCTACTGCTCACGTACAGACCAGCACCATGGCTCATGCACACAGGTAATCTGCAACATGCGAGGAGTGAAGCATACACCAGGTGTGCTAAGCTTCTTCAGGACACCAAAATCAGCATGCAATAGGCTAAGTCCCAGGCTGGATTTCTTGGACTCATTAGAACCACCTTGCAGAGATGACTGACACATACAAAGACTGTGTCATGCATATGCAATTACTTACATACATCAAATACACAAAGGTTTCTGCTCATGTCCCACATACCACAGGTGCCCAAATTCCTGTTCAGGATGTCTCTGACAGAAATATAAAATCACTAAACATTACAGACAAAAATACACAGCCAAAACTGTCACACAATCCTTGGCAGAGGTGCCAGTAACTGAAAGGGCTGGAGCTGGAAGAACTGATTTTCCCTACAAAAACATTGAGCTGGATGATGACACCCGGAGTTGGACCCGCCACCGTTGCTCTAAAAATCTATGAAGACCAGGAGAAATTATGTTCAGTACTACCAGTCTGCCCATGGGTGAACCTGTCTCCAATAGGATTTGATCAAGTGTGAGTGGCACGTAACTGAAACAAATACATCCCTGCTTTCATAAAGTCCTAACAAACATCTTGCTAGCAGGAGTCAATTCTTCATAGCTGCGTTCTTGATTTTACTATAAAATGTCAGCTTCAGGTTACAGCAAAACTGAAACAGAACTGGTGGGACAATGTAGTAAAGGTTGGCTGGCTCACCCGTTTGTGAAATATAATTATTTCATTTTTGATGAGAAAAGAGAGATCAGGGTCACAGATACAAGTATTTACAAGTGCAAGCTATTATCTTAAGAACTCCAGGATTTAGCTAGGGAAAAATACATTTACTGGAATGAACAGTGACAAGTGAAATACTTAATCCCCAAAGTTTTATTTCCACCCCAAACATAAAATAATATTACTTTGAATGGTCCATAAATAATATTAATGGAGAGATTTTGAACGGGAAATCTCTAATGATATATGAGAGAGGACTTAAATAGGTTTAACTAGGCTTTTTCTCAAACTTGGCAAGTGTGTTACAAATGGTTTTGGTGTTTTTAAGCAACATTATAATCTGTTGTCTGTTTGGATCAAATCCTAAAGAAGCTTTTTGTTCCAAATGTGCAAACACCTCCAATGCAGAAGCAACTACAGGAGAAATACTTTTACTGCCTTGCCAAGTTTAGAGAAAAGATTATTTTAGTGATTTGTGCTCTGATGTGAGCTCACTATATATGCCAATGGATGGTTATGCAAAGCCTCATTTGTGCTTCAACATAATCTACATAAAGGAAGGCTTCGAAGTCCTGCCTACAGAGCTGCTAGGTGAGTCTACATCCTGAGGCCAATAGATTAAATGCTGCATTTTTAAAAATAATATTCTAATACAGTGCTATTGGAAAAAAGTTCGAGATAGTTCATGGCTATCGCTCACATTTTGGCAAGCTAAGTAAGAGAAGCAGTAAGATGGACAAGCTATTTGTCCAAATTAGCATAGGAATGTTCCCCCCCCACCATTTGAGGCCTTTCTAATCCTCAACTCTATGCCTCAAGCAGAATTAGTAATAATGGGACATAAACCACAGGTTGACAATATTCCCCCAACATATTAATTTTAAGCAAAATAAAAATTCCATCAATGATGAGTCATCAACAGAGGTTCAGGATTGGAAACAGGAATAAAATTGTTGCTGGAGTGGGGAAAGAAACTGAAGCACTGTCTTAGAAGGCGTGCAATGGATGCATGTGATAAAGACCCTCGCTGCTCGCTTTCACGGTAAAATTCTAACATTCTCTAGTCTGCATGCTGAACAATTTTGAACTCAGTAAAGTAACTGTTAACTTTACTGAACTGATTATATACGTATGCCATGCTTTACACCACAGAAATTATAACATTGCATCTAACATAATTTTGACAAACAATTCAGAAAAAGCAGGTAGCGTATAAGTAGCAAATCTAAATCTCTCTCAGTAGCAGCTTAAGCATATACAAGGTAATTGTTCAAGAATTTCGTTGTGGGCAGAAATTTGATTATGTGCAACAAAAAAAATATTAAAATAAGCCAAATTCTTTAGATTTGTATTTAGCAAGTATTAGCTAAAATGCCATATGCAGGATTTTACTAAGTCAGCATTGAGATGTCTTAATTTCAGCATTAGCAAGAAGATTTCATTTAAAAATGCAGTGAGGTTACTACTCTGCTATAACATTTCTAGGTTACCTAGATTTTATGCTTGATAAATATTTCACCACTGTGAATACAAATTACAACAAAAAATCCACAAGCAGCAATTCCTCTGCTCCCCCTTCCCATCACTGACACTTCCACAGTAACTTTAGCAGATTTTGTACCCAATTTTTTTTTTCCACAAGGACGTATATTTTTTGAATGGCTTCTACAGTATGAGTCCCCACATTGTGCAGTGTTCTCTTTTGTACAAATGTGTGTTTATAGCAGGTTTTACACATAAAAACTGAAAGTATGTTAACAATTCCAATATATCCATGGAAAATGTGCCATAAGGAAGATGCTGCTTTAAGAATGCCTGAGAATACAAATTTACCCATATTGACTAAAAAAAACAAGCAATAAAAATCTATTTAAAAACAATCCTATGTTTTGTGTTTGTATTTAATGTATTCTGTAGAGAAAGATTTCTTAAGTGATGAAATTTTGCCTAAGAATTGCAAGGTCTGTAAGTTTTATATTTGAATCAGTATTGATGTGAAATAAATACAAAATGGTAACTGTAGAGATTTATAAACAGAAGTCTTTATACTCATGACAATGAGCATCTAAAAACTGGAGTCTGTTCTCTGCTATCTTTATCAAGTCTCATAACGGCAGTTTAGGGTGGTAAGTAGCAATTGTAACATAACAAACCTGTAAAAACCACATACATAAACTTGTTACAATCTTTTCCTACAGATCACAGTTTCAGTGAGATGCTGAAATAAAGGATTTGTGAGGAATATTTCTGACTGCTTAAAATTATAGTCAGCTGAAATACGTGAGTTTAGTGCAACTAAGCATGGCATTACATTAAGCACAGAATTACTCCTTTCAAAACACAAGGAAAAAGTTATATATTTAGAATTTAATAGCCCATTTATGCAATCATGAAAACACAGAATTTCTATATAAAGCAAACTTCTGTGCAAGGTATTCTGTAATAATGATCATAATAAACTTGTACTTCTACTATATAGATGTTTTCTCTCCCTCAATCAACACTATTTATTCTTTTTCTATTTCAGTGTAAATAATAATCTAGATAAGCTAAACTCTGTCACCAATGAAATCAGTTCTAAGGGAATTGAAAATGTTATTCATTGGATCTGTTTCTCCAGATGTTTACACTCACAAAAAATAAGAATTCCTCCTCTGAATAGACTTACCTAGGTACACAATCAGCATAAAAAAGGAATCCAAAGCCAGTGTCTGAAGAGATATTTTGCAAACAAGTTATCACTGCTATAGATTTTTCTCACACCGTGAAATGAAATTTGCAAGGTTAGTTGCTCTCTAACATAAAATAGAATACCTTCAACATCTTTTTTTTTTTTTTTAATGTTTAACTGCAGAATGGAAGGAAAAAATAAAACCCTGATCCTTTATAACCACTCTTAACTATCGTATGATTTCATATTCATATATAATCTTCACTACACGGGATTTCATCAGTTGCTGAGCTTCACATAATATGGGCAAGAATTATTAAAAGAATCTTAACACCCCTCCCAAAACCAAAAACACCTCTCAGAAGCTGAATTAGAGGTATTGCAAATAATGTGTACTACAAATCCTCTATTAAAATGAAAGAAATTCTACGTAAGTTTTAAATATTCGTAAAACTTCTCAATCTACTTTCACCAAAGTTCTTCCACTGATCTTGCCATTTGTAATTATTGATTTGCTTTCAGATAAGGAATAGCATTAAGAGTTTTCAGAAATTTTAAGTCTCTAAACCAAAAATGCAGGCACATGTCCCACCTCTCCAAAAAAGATGCCTGCAAAGTTACACAGGTAAAGTGATCTAGAGGGGGAGTTATATATGGTAACACTGAACAGCGTATTGGAGAAGGAATTAAAGAGAATGAGATTGCACATCTTTTGGACAGGGTATGAAGAATGCAGACAGAAAAAGAGAGCAGTTAGCACACTATGTTGAACAAAGCCACACAGCTCAGGAAAAAGTCACCTTCAGCTGAGGAAGCTATGCATCCTACATTTGTATTAAATCATCAATGTTGTTTCAAAGGTCCATCTACTATATGAATATTCACTCCTACTTTGGAGAAGTTGTAAGTCCTCCTATTTTTTACTAACTCAAAAGAAATGACGTTTCCAAAATTAATGTATCTTAATATACTATGCTCACATTCTGACATTTTCATCTTCAGTCCCTTCAGTGGAAAATACTGATTGTTTAATCTGCTATTCAAGGCAGTGACCTTCCAGCTAAGTACAATGCACTTTTTTTTTGTTACCATTTCAATGAAAATACTTAAATAAAAAGAAACTATGAAAAATTAGCTCTGCCCAAATGCTATCATTCAGGTCTTTTTGAACCATACTAAGCTATTACCCATGAATGATGTTTGCATGACTCCCTGCAATAACAAGTGATATGATTAAAGCCTTTCCAAACTCTTTTGCAGAACAAAACTTGCAGGTTTGAGCTCTGAAAAAGCCCTTTTGTTTTATAAGGATTGATTAACATTATGAGACGTTGTTATAATCCTGATGTTAATATCTTGGTTCATGGAAAGTCCCATCAGAGTCATTTTTCATGGAGTGAAGAAAATTGTTTTGCTGCAGGAAAGATACCAGAATATGGCTCTTATTTTTATCACAGTTCAAATCCACTGTTAAGCGTTTGCTGAACGTTCAATTTTGCAGCACCTTGAGCCTGATTCAATGAAATGGCACGTCTTACCACAAGAAAAATTATCCACTATTATTAACACTTGGGAAACAGAGCTCTTTCAGCACCACAAAAAAAATTGTATGAAGGACTGAAATATCTTCAAGATGTAAGAAGAAAAGTAAAAAATAAAGTTTCAAATAGAATAAAGATACTCTTGATCAAGTATATTGTACAGATAAGACCTTATTTTTATGTATTTATTCTGATTAATCAGAAATACTGATCTGGTATCCCGGAAGATTAAAGTTTCCTTATGTCTAGCAATGGCAATAAATCTTCCTTATTTTTAACATGGAAATGGTTTTAAAAAGTGTTGAGTTCCCTGTGCCTCGGTCAGAGAAGTTCAGAATTTTCCTGCATTTAAATGAAGATCTTTGTCATTCCCAGCTTCCTTTAGGAATTTTTTCTCATAGGTCAGATTAAGATGTTTCTAGTGTGCCAGAATCATCATCTTTCTTTCTTTGTTTGTTTAAATGAGCATTCCTGGAGGAATTCTGTACAATGTCAGAGCATTAAAAACTTTATTTCTGTCTTTTGACTGGAGCAAGGCAGCTTGAAAATTCCTAAATTCAACCGCAACTGGAGATTCTCTTTCTGCAGGGATTCCTACAGTTCCTCTATTTCTTGATTTCACTTAATTTTTAAGCTGTTACAGATACTATTTTATGAACTGATATATCTTCACAAATACTTTACATGCATTTTGTGCTTCAGAATATTTTGCAGATTGAATCCTTCTCTTTCACTCAGCCTCCAAAGTTTCTCACATCTTCTTGCACATCTATTTGTTTGGCTTCCCAAATGTAGTTTTGAAATATTTAAGTGGGAAAAACCCCCAAACACCACACCTCACAATGGACTAGAGTATGACCTAACTGACACCATATAAATCATAGATAATGATACCAAAATTACTGCAATGAAACTCATATATATTTCGTTAAAGTGGACTTTCTTTGTATACCTTGATTTAGTTACTCCACTTGCATTTTTAAGGCTTGCCTGTTAGCTGATGGTTCAAATCATACTTTTGCTACTGACTTGTCTTCCAAGAAATCAGCCCACCTCCTTGTCTTGCTTTTGTAGCTCATTTTCATTCCTCGGTCAGCCTATTAAGCACACAGTAATTACTGGTATCTTCTGAGTGTACTTTCAGTGGTGTCTAACAATGTGCTGATGAAGCACAGCCTGGAGCCCACACTGAGTGCATGAGTGGGAGAAGCAAGGCTGATAATCCTAACTGAGGGAGCCTCATTCAATGGCAGTGATTCACTCAATCTGCTGATTTTCAGTACCAGTCGCAAAGCTACAACATAACTGGTGTGCATACTCCAAATGTTAAGTATTTCTCTCCACTCCGCACTGAAGACTTCACATTTGGTCTGAAACAGTCAGACCACTAAGAGGGTTACTCATAAAAACAAGAAGAAGAGGAGAAGAAGAAGAGTAAAAAGGAGAGGGGCTCACAGCATCCAGCTTCATACTCCAGCCTGAAGTAGCTCCTGGTTTGGACTCAGGGTCACAGTTGCTCCAGCAGCGCTTGTCTCTTTGCCTAATAATGATGCCTCAGATAACCACCAATGTCTCAGGGGATGAATCTCCCTTTGTGAAGCAATAGGAATCTCTCCAACAATGCCAACGGGCACTGGATCAGTCCCTTTAAGAGGAAAACTACTAGAATTGCTAAAAACATCCCAAGTTCTATCTCTAAATGAAAGCATTCTAAATTAAGGTACATTTTCTGGCTTGCAAAGGACTTGCTCAAACTTGTGTAAATCAGCACAGTCCTTGGCTCACACTATTTTAATAAGACCCATGTGTATTAAACCAGATTATATGACACATGTTAAGGTTCATGTTTGATATCAAATTAAGTATCCGGATGATTTATGGAAAAGTGTTCACCTCCCTTTCCCCCACATGAGGTTTAAGACTAATCTTCAACCAGATCTTCCAACACTTTCTGCATTTAGGCCTTCCCCACTTGAAACCTTAAATGTTGTTTTTACTATCACGAGAGACTGATACCCAGTCTAGCATCTGTTATTATTCCCTTGCCTTCTCTCCCTGGGAGAATGTATGAACCTAGCATATATCACTGTGATTACTGGATACTGCTAAATTTCTAGAAAAAAATGAAGCATTGCTTTCCTCTGCCTTGTAGAAGGATTTGAGTGCACTATTACTCTATGCACTAATGTGCTGCTTGGCTATAAAGGGAATTGTTGAGTAGTTTCTTTAAAAAAAACACGTAGCAATAAACCCCCCCAAGTTCCATAAAGCAAACGAACACCCACCATTAGCTCTTACCTGCATGGATCAGCATGACAGCTGTATTGACAATGACAGACATTTGGCTGGAATCACTTTAGGAGGCAAAAACATGAGTTACACCTCCCTCTATCCACCAAGATGCTGTGCATTAGCATCTGTTACCAACAGCTAAAGCAGGTGATGCTATAGGTCACTCACCCCTTCTTGTCATTTCCACTGACAAAGAAGCCTCACAGGTCAGCAGGGATATTACCAGAAATTTTCTCCTCAGGCTGAAACAGGAATTAAGTGCTTCACCAGATAACCCTCACCCTGCTGGCTTTACTCTTTCCATGTAATCAATGCCATGCTTTGAAGTGCACTTATCCATAGTAATCTTAAAACCCTGGTTCCATTTGTTCTTCTTTTGGATGTTACAATAACCTAATTTCTGATGCCTTTATTGAGAGCTTCCCCATGTACATTCCAGCCCTTCTGGACCCCCATTCTTTTTTGCAAGATTTGCCCCAGTGTCTTTTTTGTCTTGTTTTAAGAAATTTTTCTGTAGGTATTTAGCCAATACTCTAACAAAAGCTGATTTTTGTTAAAACAACGTAGGCATATTTGGTATTCCCCTGCTCAATATTCTGCTTAACCAGAAACCAGTCTGGTGAGGACCCTTTCCTTATTCTTTAGAATATGGTATAAATGAGTACAGACAGGTACGTCACAAGCTCCCACAGGAAATGATCCTATTTGGAGAAAATAGTTTCAAAACAATAAATACACCTGAATATAAAGAGAGCTATGGGCTTGTGTGATGAATTTGAAACAATGCACAGATCTGGCATTAATTAACCGTGTGTCATCGGTTTCAACAGACCCTGTCCTCAGCAACTGCCAGCAAACTCTAGTTCTACTCATTGTCAGAGCTATCACAGGCCAAAAAAAGGTGCTCCAATAAGATTTATTGCCTGAATAGCCAGGCTGCACTGAAACCTTGGTATTTACACAGGATTTCAGTATATGCGTATCACAAGGTGCATATCCCTCTTTATAGATGGCTCTTCCAAAATAATCTGACAAGGGTTAAGTTGCTTGCATGCTGAGACCACTTGCTGTCCCGTAGACAAATATTCTTTTATTACTCTCCTCTACAGCGTACATATGTTTTTCCTTGTCTTATGCGAAGATGATAAATTCTTAGGGCCACAGACTGTCTTTTTTTCTGCATTTTGCCATACTTCAAGCAATGGGAACACACTGAGTAACTAGGGCATACAGGCCAAACAAATTACTAATAAATAGAAAATACGAATTGCTTGAGTAAAACATAGAGAAAACCCAGTGAAAAGCTTGTGACAGCGCAACACCTTTATCTGCGTTGTATACGTACACAAACTTCTTTCCTCAGTGCATCTCAGAGATTTCCCTCCTTTATCCAGTATCTTAGATTAAATTCGTCACAGACTGATTATATGGAAATTGTCTAGTCCGTGAGATATCAGTAGCCTTTGAACCTGTGGAACCAATTAAAGTGGAATCCTGAACCTTTAGGTTTATCTACTCTACGACTACTATAAATATGTTAACTTAAAAAAAAAGTTAGAAACAGCCCAACGAAATTTCAGGAACATTCATTATGTGAGTTTTGCTTGCGTATCTCCATTAAAAGCAGCTGCACAGTTAAATATTATCTACTTCTGGTCCTGCCTTTCATTTGACAGACAAAGCTATTTTAGAATGATGTTCTGTTACTGATAACAATTTTATTCTATATGCCTTACTGATAAAACTTTAAACAGAGGATGACAGTGCATATTACAAGCAATATATCCAAAGAATTACAGATGACATTTTATCTGTTCACAGAATGCTACACACATTTCTTTAAACTATCTTTGAGAATCTAGTCGTCATCATCTAAGTATCTTTCAAAATCTTATTTTAATGAAACACATTTAGAAGCTCATTTTAATGAAACACATTTTACCTTCACATGCACTGAAATAAAGTAGGGGTTCGTCATACTGTATGCTCCCCTTAAAGGAATCAAAGGCAGAAGACAGTTTCATCACAAAAGCAGTAAAACCACCTGCACTTCCAGTTGTCTATGTCATCCCTCTTTCATTTCCTCTGCCTGACAGCAAGCCACTTTATATGACCCCCATATGAAAAGCAAAGGTAAATTGTTCGCATCCTTTGAGATCAGGACTTAATTTTGCATGCACTCTTACGCACTGGACTTTCAAAGCCTGGTGAGCTAACAGAAGGTCACCTTTTCCACTGATGTCCTTCTAGCCAACAGTGTAGCAATTGACCTATATGAGTTAAATACCTTTGATGCATACTCATGGCTATAATGAAGCCACCTATCATCTTCCAAGCCTGTGAGCCACAGAAGAGATACTGACTGTATCTCCTCCATATGAGAGGAGCAATGGTAAGGAAGGCGGCTGTCCTTGTCAGTTGGGAATCTCACACTCTCAACTAGCACACAAACGCAAGAAAGACAAGCATGACAGCAGGCTCTAGCTCTGCAAATGCTTTAGCCCACCTCACCAAAGGCAACCACTCAAGTTTTCACAGGAACAGAGCCTAGCTGATTACAGACAAAAATGTGATTATATTCTACCTATGGGCAGTGTGCAAGGACCAAGCCTGCCACAGTTTGGACAATATACAGCCACTTAATTTCTCCTGACTCATAACCCAGTTACAGATGTAATTTAGAGGACACATTTTTTCTCCTTACATAAAGCCGGATTAATCTGAAGTACAGGAATTTTATGTTAATAACACATGAAACTTTATTGTTCCAGTAAAACCCCTTCTTGTTCCATTTGCAATTTATTACAATTGCTGATAGGAAAATTCTAAGTAGCAAAAAGATTCAAAAGATAAAAATAATGAAAATATTTCAAAAAAAGCCCAGGCAGAAAATTTTTGTAAATGCCTTTATAAAAAGCTTTTTTACAAATGCTTTGTAAAACTAGAGCATTGCCCTTGCTTCCACTACTTTTATACTGAAATGCCAGCAATTAATAGACTCATAGAATGGTTTGAGTTGGAAAGGACCTTAAAGATTATCTAGTTCCAAGACCTCTGGTTCTTAAAAAGTTAATCACAAGTTATAAAAATTAGGAAAAAAAGATAAAACATAATAGATTAATAAAAAATGAAAGGAGTTACAAGGAAGACAAATAGGATCATTATAGATACATGCTTACATTACTCAGACAGGACTTCCACAAAGAGTGCGTAATGTTATCAGTTTAAATGGGAACAAGATCAGACCAACATGCAGAATTTTTACAGATCCCAGCCTCTGCAGAAATTTCCCAGAAAAATTATATCCTTCCTAGGCATAAAAACAATCTCTGGCAAACTCTATACAGCATGTCTCAATTTGGGACTGTTCTCTGGTATAATCTTTGGCTACAGTCTCAAATATAAAAGATGGATAGGCCTTATTTATGAAGGTCACTATATTCATTATACCAATACTTTATAACATGCACCCATTAGTTTTTATAGAAAGAATATTATAACTCCACCCAACCTTCACTATAAAGTTTTCAGTTTCTCTTATTGTAGGTCCAGAGGCCCTAATCAAACTCCAAGAAAGAAAGTTATCAAATGCTTTCTGTAAAGAATTTTTAAAAAACCCAAAACATCCAAAAGCTCGCTGCTGAACATACCAAATGAACTAAATAATGGGAAACACATTTACAATGTCCTTTAATGGTAAGCCTATCCAATTTGTGATTTAAGAGGTCAAACTATTGGTTATTTTTGCATTCCTGGTAATTTAAGAAGCAGCAGACTGGGAAATGTGCACTCGCCGGCCTTATAAAACTGCCTTCCTTATTTTGAATAATAGACATCTATTGTAAAAACCTTACCAGTGGAAAAGTCCCCCCTCCATGTTTACGCACTTTGGCTGGAGAGCCCGCTGCCCGTGAGGCTCGCAATGAAGAATGAGCATTTAAAGAGACAAAAGAAATCGGCCACAGAAAATCCTGCCACCCATGTGTCCGGAAAATATGAATTGCTCTGAGAGTCGGGACAACAAGAATTGAGACACCAGATGGTAACGTTCCCTGCAAGAGTGCGGCACCATGTTCTTGTGCTGAGAATGAGCATTTTTCTCAAGGGCCTGAGGCTAAGCCTAATAATTGGGCAAGAGAGAGGAAGGAAAGGATGATATGGGACCACAGCTACAGCTCTCAGCTGGGGTAGCCCCAAAGACTTCTGCCCCTGTTGAACTAGTACAGGCTCCAAACAGCCCACTTGGAGAAACCACCAGCCTGGTTTTACCCAGGCTTAAAACTATTTTATAAGACACTTGGGCTGTTACATTGACTTCAGTGGATTACACCCTTCTATGTAAATAGAAGTAAATTGAGGCAAATCACAACACAACTATAAAACGAATTTTTAAAAGCGTACAAAATGCTTGATTTATTTCCTTACTCAAGGAGGACTGCAAAAATAACTTAGGCAATAAACAAGCATGCATGTCGCATTCTAAAAATGTAGTCGCAGACTGAAGAAAGGATTTGTACAAGAAGCCACTTAACAGTTATTAGATAACAGAAGTTGGCTGGAGAAATCAAAGACCCATTAACAGATTTTTTCACCTTTCCATTTTCAGTTCAGGGACACAGCCAGTGTTTAATAATTTCACAATTTGGTTACACAGCATTATCGTTTAGAGAATTGTGCTAGCTGGAACATTTCTAATTAGTTTTCATTTAGTCACAGTCAAATTGGACATTGCTCATTTGAGGTTTTATAGTCCATCCTGAGTGAAATATAATAGGCTGGTGGTTAGGACACTAGTGTGAGGTGTGGAATAGTGAATTTCAGCTCCATGTGCTGCCTACTCAGAATTGATCCAGCTTCAAAAGAAGCAATCTGCCTATCATTAACCAGAAGGAGCAGCAGAAAACAGAGCTATGGTCACGCTGTATCTACATAACTACGCTTCAGAAAATAAAGCAAATGCAGTCTGTGTTCACCTTTAAGTCATTTCAAAGCCAACTATCAAGATAATTTAATGGTTGACAAGGCTTAAATTTGAGCACAAGGTAATTTTAACAAGTTCAGAATCACCCAGAATCTGAAATCACATTAGCAGTTCTGTCCATGAGAGCTAAGCCAAAACACAGCCCATGTTTTCTCCTGCTTTCGGCAAGTAGCATTAAATCCTTAACCCAAGACAATGCTAAGGCTTGTATTTGCCTTCTGTGCATTTTAAATTTAAATCAGGATCCAAAAAGTGCTTCTTTTCAGTCACTTTTCAATTTTCTACTTTAACCTTTACCTCTGTTGTCAACCTTGGCCTCTGAGAAGAGACTGTGCACCCAATTCTTATTAGCTCATCTAATGATACCTACCCCTAATAAAGCTAGACTTGCTAAAAGGCAAAAACTAAACCAAAACCAAACCTCAGTGCTCTCTTAGGTGAACTCACATGGCTGTCTGCAAGGATCTGCATCTATGAATGGTGGAGGACACTTGCTTGGGTTGTGCTGCTTTTGCTGCTTTTAATTTTGGTAGATTACATAAGGGCTGAACCTGCCATGAGAGGAAAAGCTGTCCTGATTCACCCATTACTTTTGCAGGGGATGAATCAGGAGTATCTCTTTCCTTGACTTGTCCTTTAAGCCTAACCAGAGAGCCAAGCGAGATGAGTTTGAAATTGTTGTGTTTATCAGGCAAATATTAATTAAGTACCTAAAGGCTTTTCATAGCTAAACAGAAGTTTTAAGTATTTTATGCTTTTTTTCACAATACTATCTTTTTGGTGTGGAGATGGGTACACCAGTTTCAGATCTAGGCAACTGAAAGATTACCCAAAGTGGTTAAACAACGTCACAATGTAAAGAGATACTATAGTGATTTGACAGACACAAAATAACCTTAACAGGTTATGAGAGTATAAATCCTTAAACTACTGATTTCTGAAGTAGATTTCTTTGTTATAACAGAAAGTGTGGATAGAGACTGCGTGTGAATAATGGCAAAACTGTGCTATGACAAGGGAAAAAAAACATTCACCTGTTTTTGCCTGACTAATGCTTGAGTAAAAGCCCACATCTAAGAAATGTGGTCTGGCATTAACTTACTTTACACTAAGCTGCATCAGTTCCTTTTTGCAACTCCCCAGGAAAAGGACGCTTAATTCTTTCTCTTCTCTTCCACACGGCACTGGCCAGGCTGTGTGAAGCATCAGCAGAAAATAAACTGAGGTTATACCTGTTATTTCCAATTGCAAGGACAGCCAGCGGGAAGCTGAGAGACCCACACTTTGTATCCACTACTCATTCACCAGTACAGCAGGACTCCACGTCAATGTATCAGCTGCTCCAGGTTAGGCAGAAAAAGAAATACAGTCCCTGCCTACTCAGTGGAGAGCTGACCATCGTTTTGTGCTCTCAGTATACCTGATCTGTTCCTGTTCCCCTGAACCCACAAAAATTTACAGTCAAACCCAGCACAACTTCAGTCAAAATAACTTCATGTGAGCTGCATCTGCAGAAATGAAATTAGCAGCAATATATCCTTTGCCTCAAAGGACTGCGCTGAGTCTTCATTAGCTGAGTTTGTACCGGGTTAGAGAACACTGGATAGGAGTTCTGCACAAGTGCAAGGCGTTACAATATTACATACTGCAAAACTTTGTTGACCTACGGTTTTTGCAGTAGCCTGGGGACTGTCATGGTCAGAATCAATTATATCACTCTGTACTTTTGGTTACCAAGTAAAATAAACAGATCAAACTATTCTGTTTTAGCAAGGTACATAAGTTTTTCTAGTAAATTTGTTCACCTCTTCCTTGCTGTCCCCCTCTCTTCCGCTGTCCTCATTTAGGATCAGAGCACTTTTCAAGCAGGAAAGGGCTCCGGGAGGCCATCCACCCAGGACATCCTCCCATACAAAGAAGGACAGGCCTAAATTCATACCACAATGCCCAAGGCTTTCACCAGCTTGGTCTTCCAAGGACGGAGACCACACAACATGTCTGGTACAATGCTTGCCTATCATAGTAAAAGACATTTTTCTGTGAAAAAATGGAACACGTCCGGTTTCAATTTATGCTCACTGTCTCTCCTCCTCCTGTCATGCATCTCCATAAGGAGGCTGGTGCTGTTTCCTTAGTAGTTTCCTTGTAGGCACTGGCTGCTATAGGTCCTCCAGGGCTGCCTCTTTTTCCGGCTGAACAAGCCCCAGTCCTTCTGCTGCCATGCCCAGAGCACCTGCCCCTGTGCCCTAAGCAAGCTGGTGGCCCTCAGCTGAACTTGCTCTAGTTTATTAACATCTTTCTTGACTTGAAGCCCCAAAGCAGGACACAGTACTCCAGATGTGGTCTAATGAGTGCTGAGTAAAGTTTTCTCTTTCAACCTTGGCCTCAAAAGCAGTCTAACGTTTCCAACATCGATGGTCACTAGCTTCAAAGTGAGAATTGCAAAGAACTCCAAAAAATTCCCATTGAAACAGTGTAAAATATTTCAGCTCTTTAATGAACTTACCCTGGAGAACTGTTTCAAACTCAACAGGCAGAATTTCAGCAAGAGATTCTTTAGAGTTAATAACCGTTTTAAAAAAAAAAAAAAAGAAACACTCCAAACCTTGCTCTAAAGCCTGCTCATTTCTCTGTACACAGGTGCACCTGCCGTGAGTGGTGGAGCCGCTTTCACAGTATGCTTTTGACCAACTCACATGCACTTCACCAGGTTTACCGGCTAGGAGCACCTCTGCCTGTCCTGATCCTTGAGCAGTCCCCATTTCTCATATCCTGTTTGATTTACAGTTTTCCTCCAGGGCAAAAACTTCAACAATTGACTTTGGGTTTGGGCCTACAATCTGACATAAGTTAAACATTACCTAATTTTCAGGTGTTGTGGGGTATAGGAACTGTGCAAATAATTACTTTTTTGGATCCATGACTGAAGTTATTTTTAATAAGATTTTTGATTTCTCAGCATTTTGGACTATTTGTTTTCATTATGCTTGTAATACATTTCTGGCAATTGCACACACCTTCCTATATATGACAGCAAAATTATGAATGGCTTGATCATACAGAATGATTTATAAATCTGTTAATTAGTATCATAGATCTCTTATTTTAATCCTAAGGCTTAGCTGAGATATATATTGGCACAGGGAACAAAGGGACAAAAAATATCTAAAAATAGTAGTTACATGATTTGTTTAGTTTTAGTCTAAGCTGAAATTAAATCCTTGTCCGTTCCCTTGACAATTTGAGCACTAATCAGGATGGGACACAACTGGGAATTGGAAGAAATTGTAAATACCTAACTGTCATTGATTTCAAAGGGTATTAGGTACCTTTTACAATTCAACCTGAGCCTTCTTGCTCAGTATGTCAGAGTATCTTTTTAATTACATTAGATCCATTTATAAAAGTCATTATAACAGCAAGGATAGCTGTTATAAGGTTTGCAACAACATATTCTCACACTGATACCTCTATACAGCAGCCCCTTTCCCTTGATGAATTACAAATGCACATTAAAATTTCCTGCCATTTAAAAATAATCATTAGGAGCAATAGAGAGAATATTCTTATTATCCAGAGACTCTGTCTCTGTTTGCCCCCCAACTTATCTGGGCTTCAGTACAGCAGTTTCCATCTCCTCTGCCAGACTGCCTGGGTGTCAGCAGAGAAAATGTTTGCGAGTTCTGCTTTCATTTTTTATGTCCAGTAGCTTCTCAAAAGATCACCCTCCTCAGCAGCTCAATAAGTCATTTTAACAAAAGCAAAAAATGTGTTTTACCTTAATTCAACCTTGAAAAGATTCAAACTTGAAAATCTTGAATTAAGTTTTGGAACAACTGAAATTTTCCTGGAAGTTTTTTCTTGAACAAGCAGAATGGAAGGCAACAAATGAGGAAAAGTATGAGAACTTCAGCTAAGAGGTCTCTAATTTAGCAAATAATCTCTACAGAAAGGATCTTCTAACAGGAAACATTAGGCAACATTAAGCAGAACAGGTTATTTCCCCTTTACCTATGCAAAATGAAATAGAGGAGTAGGAAGCTGGCTATTTAGGTTACTTGTATATTTTATGGGTATTTTTTTTCAGATTCTAAATCTTCCTTCCCCTGAATCCTCAATACCTGTAGGATCTAAAGAAATTAGTTTTCTTTGACACACTACATTTCATAGATGGCTGACACTATAATGTAACTTTAAAAAAATCATTTTCTTGTGTGGTTAATGTTTTGTGAGCAGAAACTGGATATGAACAGCCTATCAGAAAGACAAACATCTCCCTACTACTGTTAACATCACACTAGGAATATCAGGAGCAGAATTCTTTTGTACCATTTGCAACTGCCTCATTTATTTCCTAAAAGCTAGGAACCAGTGATGAATTTTGATAATCAAAAAGCAATTTAGCATACCACATAGGGTGTTCTATTGTTTTACTAGGGATGCACCTGGAAAGCGCATTTTGCCTTAAGCTTTAACTTAAAACAATTAGTGTGATGCATAGGCTAATGCTTTATCTAGCACTAGTTTCATAGCCTGTACAATGTTTAAAAATTTAATGACATTTTCTAGAAACACATGAAGGAACAATATATCAGGAATGCTTAGCATTATCCTTCAAATGAAACAGTTTTATCCATTGGCATTGCAAGTTCTTCCTGAAGCTGTGAGAGCTAGCAAAAGACTAGAAATACTCAAAAGTAAGGTATCTCATCTGGCAATTGTACAAACAGAGATTATATAGTCAAGGCAAATGTGTCAATCATAACACTGGACATATAACAAGTTCACTTTTTAATTCACTGCACATGAAATCTCTTTACAGTGTGTTTCATATCACTGCCTCTCATCCCAATTATGAAAAATCCTTTCTTTCCCTATTCACTATAAGAACGAACACTCTAGGCAAAACTGCAGGTGTTTGCCAAAGAAGTTACTTCATTGTGGATATCAGTTCATAGTTTCAAAATTAATATTTACTTTGGCTTGGCTTAGGCTTTTGTTTTTATTTCTACCTTGACCATTTAAGACATACTTGTACAGACCCACCTCAACACAGCATGAAACGCTGGTCTTAAACTGCAATGGAAAAAAAAAAATCCCCATCAATGGTAATTGTATTTGCTTTGTAAAGTGCTTTCAGGTTTTTCTTTTTTTTTTTCCGCTTTCTCTGAAATCAATTCTATGGTACAGCTGGTTGATAGCTTCAGCTACATATTAAGAAGTTAAAACTAAAGAAAACCCCTTGACTGACAATTACAGGTGATTTTAAAGTGAGTAGATTTTATTTGTAGATTTTAAGGTGAGTAGATCTTGTTTGTTTGCTTATATGGTGTGGGAAATGATAAAATGGGGGCACAATATAAAACATTCATCTGGGTCTAATTGAAAAGTGTTTTGATTTTCTGCTTCCATTTTTTAATTCCACATCCCATTTGACAGTCACAGCATCCAGAAATCATTAGCAACATCAACATATTGCTAAAATAATTTTGTGGCTTCTGGAAAGTTGTGGATTATCTTATTTTAAAACACTTCAGTCTCCAATTCATCAACTTTTAATGCATCAGCCACCTGCTAAGCCACAAATGTAACATTACAAATAGCAAATCACCTTTCACCCAAATTTCCCTTAAATAGGTAAATTCCTTGGATACCGTTGGTACATATAAATGTCCTCAGAGCAGATGAAACATTGGGTGATACCACAGACAGAGCGAGAAAGAAGCAGGTATAGCTACATATAGCATATGTCAGGTATCCGACTAATTTGGATAAGGTCTTTTGTTCATATTGCTGCTGCATGACCACACAAAGAAAGCATCTCTTTCTGCATCATCACCCAAAATATTGTATTTAGTTATTAACCCTTTGCCTATTAGGTGGCATTTCCTGATGAGGGAGTGTTAATGGCTCTCACATTAACACATGCAGCAAGCACCCATGAGTGACGGGCAAGGAGAGGGTTAAAAAAAGTTTCTTTATGCATGTGGTTCCTGTCTCAGCTGTGAGATCAGTTATAGGTCCCCGGCCAAAGATAACAGCTAAAATATAACAGATGCTGGTACTTCCACAGCTGAGGTGAAGTATTTCCTTTCATCCTCACTAGTCACTGATAATGTCCCAATTCTCTATTCACCAAAAATGTCAAGGGCACGAGCAGGTTATTACAACGTGAAATGAATGGGCTGTTTAAATCGAGCCCACGCCTGCTTGTGGTCTGATGTTTCTCCCATCCTGAGAGAAAAGATCTCAGTGCAGGGAAGACAAGGCTGCACTCGCAAAGGCAGTCATCAGATGCTAAAAGCCCAGGTCCTGTCTAACAGGGTATCAGTGGGGAAGAGGGGATCAGTGTCATCATCCAGGCCTTCCTGACAAAGCCATCAGTGCAGGGCTGATGTGAAAATACTTCCTCCCTGTGGCGATTGAGAGTTTGTCCGGGCTTCTCACTTTTGCAGCCCAGTCAAAACACAAGTATTCGAGTAAGTAGCCACCCTGAGTGGACATAAGCACTATAAGATGAGCTAAACCAGCTTCACAGAATTTGTATTTTCCTAAATATTTCCAACGTTTTATAACGCTACCTGGCAGTCACTCATAGTTTGCATTTTTACCACCATTTGAATACATTTTGCACCTGTGGGGTTCTGTATTTCTTCTGTGTTTTAAACACAACCACAAAATGTTTACACATCTGAGACTTGGTCTACATAAAATGTTTTCCAGTAGTTAATGTTGCCAGTAGTTAATTATACCAGCAATCAAGTTGCTCTTCACCACTATAGTTGAAATAACTGTGTAAGATTCAATGCTGGCATTAGCAGTAAACGCTTGCTCCTGTGCAAAAAAAAAGCCAAATATTCAGTATGCATGCACAAACATATTCATACATCAGGGGAGTTGGGATATGCACAGCTACATAAATTTGGAGAGTGACTTTTTTGCTGCTTTCCTGCACAGATGTTTGTATAAGGCCAGATAGCGCTTCTTCCTTTCCCCCCATACAAAAAGCACCAAATCAAAACTGGTAACAGTGCTACACCATTAAGGGTGGGGGGAGAAAGTCAAGCACAAGATACCCCATAGTAACTGAGGATGGAATAGCTATGTACATTTCTGTAGCAGTGATATCCTGGGAAAATGTGGGTTTCAGCTATTCTTATCCATGCAGCTCTAGAGTGTGATCTTACAGAGCTGCTATGCCAGGAATCAAGATGACACGAGAACATAGAGGTAAATAAAATTTCAGCAAAAATCACTTAAAGAGAAAAAGGAGAGTACAAAGAAACAAGTAGAAACTAACAGGATGTGGTGTCTATTTTCCTTGTAACACTGAAAGTGCATTTTAGGAAGAAACACACAGATTCCAAAGCCTAGATTTCAGCCTGAAGTGTTTTCCACTCTGAAATCACCTTGACAAAAAGCCACACAGGCACAACACCAGTGTGTACAATTCTGGATTTCTCAATGTCACCTGGTCACAGGCTTTGTATGCACCTCAAGTTCTGTTTTTGTTAAACATGCATCTTGATTGCTAACCCAAACTAACAGAAAAAAAAAAATTGTATATCCAGATAAACCAATAATGATACCATGAAAAAGAACTTTAAAAAAATCAGGGAAATCTGGCATTCACTAAAACTAAGAAAAACTTGCATCAAACAGTGTTCTGTTAGTTGGAGAGGTCTGTGAGAGCTATAGATCAAGATGGATCTGTATGAATATTCGTTGTTCTCATGCCTTCATTGGGTCTGCCTGCATACACTGATTCCAGATAGCATAAAGTGTAGCTGTCTACTTTGGTTACTGAGTCCCAAAGACCAACATTTTCAATGGAAAAACATTTATTTAGCCTGAAAACTCTCATTGACAGAAGTTTGTTTTTTCAAGTAATGGACACATTTCTGCAAAAACTATCAGCTTTCCATGGGAAAATACTGATAGGTCACTAGAAAGCATAACAAATGAAAACGTAGAAGCAAATCTATATTGGTAAAATACTAGCTTTTGTTTATATGTATGTAACTGTGCCTTGTGCAAGTTACCAACCACACTTCTCTCCAGGCTAGGCTGCACCTTCCACGATACATCTGTTCTTCTCACCAAGAAGTGAGGCCATGATTTATTGTGAATATTGTAGTATGATCAGGAAACCAAATACATAGAGGAGAAGGAGAGCATAAGACAGCCAAAGTACAATTTTCCACTAGCGAATTGGGCATTACTGCAGAAAAATCTATTAGTAAGAACACGAAATATTCTCAGCTTTGTTATTTTATTCTCTTTTTTGGCAATAAAATTACAAATTTCAGTTTTTGGGACATTTTGAATTACTTCTTAAAGTTCTAGACTAATTGCGTTGGAGGCCATGGTATGTGAGCTGAAAGAAATTTTGATTCAGAAGAGTAAAATTTCAGTTTTCTTTCAGGAAAAAATGACCTTTCAAGTTACGCATTAGAATCTAATCTGCAGGATAGGAAATCTGTTTCAAAACTTAGAACATCAAAGGTGGAAGACAGGAAAGAAATAGCAGTGAATATAAATGCCAAAACCTAAATATAATGCCAAAAGCAAATTAGGTGGGCTTTTGCCTTCAATATTTTAGCAAGCATCTAGAAAAGAAGTTGTTGCAAGCTATTATGTTTATAAAGAAGTACTTTAAAGGAAAATCTCTATTTGAACAGCTGCACTGAGATTTACCTGAATCTGTAGGAGAAACTAAGCTCTGAAAAACAAACTTCAGCTAGTTATTTTGATGAATTTTAGCTAAGATGACCAGTAACATAAAAGACAAAATTTGTAGTCAATCCTTTACTGGAGCAAGGCAAAATAACACCACTGCAGCTGTGACAGTGCTATTATATATGAGGTCATGCAAGATGTTACATGCCATATATAATTACTGTGCCACTGAGGATATTTTGCTGATAGTATCCAGATATCAGAAAGGAAACTGTATTCAGAAATTGCTCAGAGGAGGTGACAATGACACAGCATTTTGCTTTCTAACAGACTGAGCAAAGCTAAGAAAGTCAAACACCTGCCGGTTCAGACTTGGCACCTGGAGCAGTAGGTATTTCAGAGTGAAAGGAACATTGAACCATCTTTTCCGGCACTCTGTTAATGAGTATTTTCTATTGATCAAATATTGGCCCAATAAATGTATCAGAATACTAGATTACATTACAGCCTTGCAAGCACCAAATGCGGTAATACCTAATGCCTCATCAGTGGCAGTCACTGAAAGGTAAAATGTAAAATCTTAAATGCAAAGCAACTTTTCTTTACTCCCAATGACACCTCCTTTTTCCCCTTTCGGAATTTGCATCTCCCAGTATCTTTAGGCTTACCGAACATATTCAAAAGTGCTTCTTACTACCTTATGGAAACCTCAAGTAAAAGTTTCTCTTTTCCAAAACTGGGACAACCACTGGAGCTGTTCTAAATTTATTTTTGATGGAAGTCTGTTGTGGCAGACGGAGATAAAGTGTCTTTCCCCTCCATTTTTTTTAAGCAACATGTGTTAAAGGTATTATTTCATAAAATATTTATTTATTATGCAGTTATCACAGCCTGAAGGCTTATGGCTTTCCAGCATGTATAAAACAGTACATAACTATAATCCATAGAGACTCTGGGTTTATTTAAGTCTCTTGACTCTCAGCAAAAATACCAAAATAGCATAAAGTAAATAGAAGGCTGCTTGAATGTAATAATCTTAAAAATAAACAAACACGCCTCGTAAATAAGCACAGAACAGCACTGTTGTCTAATCTAAGTTCCAAAGCTTACTGTCTCTTATCCAGACACTGGTAAATGCTATTCACATAGTTGTAAACTTACTAGTTTCAACCATACTTTCTGATTAAATCATGTAACCATATAAAGATATTTTAATAGCCAGATGTACTTTGGTTCCTCAATCATCTGATGTAGTAAGAAACATCTGGTAAGGAACCTGTCCAGAGAAGAACAATTTGCCTCCCCATAACAAACATACTTACACATACACACAAGAAGATACCTTCCAGCCACAAATATGCAGGTCCACCTCTAAGTATTACATCTGCTCATGTTTAATAATTCTCTGCGGTTCAATATTTAACTATTTTAGCATTCAGTCATATGGACAAGCGCATGTGCTTTTGCATTCAGCAAACTACCACTAGGAATAAATGATAAAGAATGATATTCTTTACTGATTGTATCTCAACCAAACACTCGGTCAAGGAACCAAAACAGATGTCAGCTTCTGAATCTCAGGAGGTGAATGTAGGGGAACCTTCTGCAAAAGCCAAATAGGTTTTCACACTTAACACTTGCACAAGGAGCTTTCAATGCTCCCATTGTTGAACCTAATGCACAAAGAGGGTTAAGTGCTATATTTGCAAGAATAATTCTATTGCATCCAATTTTATTTCTCTGCACAAACCATTAGAGTTTTCCCATGAAAATGGGATTGTTACTCAAAAAAACTGGGAAGTTGTTGGAAAATCTGGGAGTCTTTTGAAAAGGGATTTGGTAGCTTGGACAGCACTATACCACTTCATCATGGATTAAAAAAATAAGAGATGATCACTGAAATCTAATTTATCCAGACTAATTTTCACCAATTTAACTGGCTCCATTCTTCTTCAGAAAAATCATCAAGTCTTGAACATCAGCAGTATCACAATGCCATTAACATGGAAAAGTATTATTATATTTGTCACTGAAAATTGTTTATAGTGACAAAGGTTACTTCATTCTGTGGTTTTATTGCTATAAGGGATAATTTACGTTGTGGCCTTTTATTTGCAGGAGTTCATGTTTTGTTCACTTGAAGTGTGATAGGATGTTTTCTGGGCTCTTTTGTTTTATCAGTCCCTGAAAGGAAGGATCAATATACTTGCAATATTTTGTTTATTTGCATGCATTACACTGATGCAACTCTGCTCAGACTTTTATGGATAAACACTTGTTTTTCAAAGAATATGCAATATGATACTTAGTTACTGCCAAGGTGATAATTGCAGGCAACTGCTGAAGAATCCCAGATACACAGTGGAAATTGTTTCTTTTAAGTTTTCAGTAGAAATTTGTCTCTGTTACTGAGACTTAACCAAATGATATACCCCCTGTTCTGTTAAAGGACTGAGAGCAAAGACTATATAGTCTTAGGGCAAATAACTACTGTGCCATTTAATAAACACTTTAGTAGTAAATTGTGGGGTATGATGAGCAGAACAGATGATGCAAAAGCTGTGACACAGATCTTATTTTCAAATAGGGTATTAGAGAAACTGAACCATGGAGAATGGAGCCAAGTGTTTTTTAGTAGTTATTGTATAGTACAAGTAATAATAATAGAACTTTTTCCTACTGTACAGTAAACTAAAAAAAAACCTCTTCTAAACATTTTGCGTATTTTTCCCCCACTCATGCAGTAATTACCCTCCTGTTGCCACTGGATATCCAAGTTTAATACAGAGTTGACAAAACTTCAAGTGGTCAGCCAGTGTCAGTAAGGGTAAAGTTTAAACAGTAGAATAAAAGCAGATTGCCAGTAACAGGCAATAGCAAGAACAAAATATTCAAAATATTTGAGCACAGTTCTTATCCGAATATCAGTAAGAATTCTCCAAAATCAGTAAGTCATAATCCCACAGATGGTAGTGCCATTCCTTTGGCTGCTCAGACAACTCATAAACATGATTCAGATGGCTAGTGTACTTTATCTTATCTGATAAGGTAATTCCTTTTCTAGGCAAAAGAAACACAGAAAATGTAATCCACTGGACTTCACTGAAGCATTTGATATGGTGCCATATGCGAAGTTATTAATTCAGTTGTTAAAAGTGGAGATTAGCACCAGGACTGTAAAAGAGATAGTGGACATGACTACTAATTGTGGGGAAGTATTGACACTATGAGACTGAAAGGAGGCTACTAGTGTGACACAGTTACTTGGAGCCGATTATTTTCATTTAGTGACATTTTCACAAACAGGAATAATTTGCTAGTGAGTTTGCCAGCAGCATAAGTGCAGCAAAGGGCTGGAGTATCCTACAGGAAAAGAAATCAGTGATCCTGGGGATAGATATAATGACAAAAGAAAAAAAAAAAAAGGTGAAAAAAAGCAGAAAATCAGGGAAAAGATTACTAGATTTCTACTGTGACAGCTCTGCAGATGGAAATGGCAGAGAACAGAATGATTAGGCTACATTTTCCATACACAAGGTGACTCTCATGCACTTATGCCACTTAACCCAGGATGTAGTGTGGGGAACTTCCAGTAGGGACAAACACTTGTGTCTGGGTACAAGACACTAGCAAGCCCTCCTTTAAAGACTGTGTAAACTAATGGTCAGATAAGCTCATAAAACATTTATTTAAACCAGAACAGAGCTATTAGAACAAATAAGAGAACAGAGGCTGAGGATGTTAAAGAACAGGGTGGCTTATTCAGCCTGTATATATATATATATGTGTGTGTGTGTGTGTATATATATATATATATATATAAAGGGGGACTTTTCCTCTGCAAGCAGTCGGAGCGATTAACACTAGCGTGGGAGAAAAGCTTTCAGGACCCTGTTGGCATAAACACAAATATGTGCAAACAATCCTCTCCTGGTTTATATTCCTCCCACTCCCCTATGAACACCTCTCCTCCAGTTCCCACAGGCCAGCGTGGTGCTGGTACACCCAGCCTCACCTCCAGCCAAAATGGCTAGCTCAGATCCTTCATGGGTGCAATGAAGACCTCATCTAGTCATATCACCTGCAGGCTGCTGAATGCTGAGAATGGCTTGCCAAAAAAAGACAGGGAAAAGATGCACTTTTGTGGAGCCTCTGCAGAGCAGGATCCTGAAGAACCTGGTGCCTTGCACCTGGTATTTACCTGTGTCCCCATATTTGCAGAGGCAACAAACATCTCATGGGACACCTTTCACTAGGTCAGGTTGCTCAAAGCCCCATCCAACCTGACATTGAACACCTCCAATTATGGGCTATCCACAGCTTCTCCAGGCAACCTCAATGCAATGTCTCACCCTTCTCATCACAAAAAACCTGTCTAGGTATTAATAGTCCGGTAAGAAAGTGTTAGTGTTCCTGCTGAGAAGAAAACTGTGCATCTTCAGGAAATCTTCTGGGATCTCCTCGTATTCTGACAGTCTTTTTAACATCCAGCTAGCACAGCAAGGAACAAACCCAGAAACCAGTCCTACTTTCATTGCTTATCTATCATTTCACTTTTCAGGCTCAAGAAAGGTTATCCCATCAAGCCCTAAGCAAATGCAAGCTTTTTTTCCTCTTTCTTTTTCTTTTTTTTTTTGACCATCACATCCTACCCTTTCTTTTTATGGTTATGTTTTATTCTTAGTATATCTGTCTAGCCCAAATACATGGAATTTGATTTTGCAGTCCTTTGTCATACAATACTCTGCTCAGTGAGCAGCCCATTCGGATGCTCAAAAGGATACAGAAGTAATTCAGTACACTGATTTTCTATATGGCATCTGACCAAACCGTGATTTTTTTTTCCTTATTTTCAAAACAGAATAACAGCTACAATAAAATCTTTTTTGAGCCTTTACACAAATGAATAAATAAATAGTTTCATATAAACACTAACAGTTTAAGCACTCATGAAAACAAAGATTTGAGGACCTTAACATGCCAATTTCTAAGTGAAGTCTTTAGGAGATATCAGTGCAGAATGATGGAAAGACATGGCTAACTAATGCACACTTTCAAATCTCTAATGTGTTCATATGTTTTCATAGTAATCTAAACCAAAGTTTTAACCCAGGTGGTACATATAATGAGCTTTAAAATAAAATCTCTCCAGATTACAGTGCCACAGAGATTAAGAGGTTTTTAAATACTAGAAATAAATTTGAATTAAATTTAGACCTCTAATTAATCAACTGTTCTAGATGAGTTGCTTAAAAATCTAAATACAACATAGAGGACAGCAAACAGAGTGAGTGGTGACACTCAGATGAAATTGAAAAGCCCTGTAATTAAAAGCAATTCACCTTTTGTTCCACCTGCTCTGAACTGAGTTCAGGTTTTTTATTTAACTGCCTAAGAAAACTGAGCTTATACCATTATAGGTTCTAATTATAATATAACCCGTCAGATGAGAACAAACATCAACATGGTTATAGTTCACCAAAAAAAAAAAAAAAATCCTGAACCCTACAACATAACGTAATGGGTTTTACGGTCACTTAAAAAATTTTTGGGTTAGATTCATTACTATATTCACCATGTCTAATTTACAACACTTTGGGAGCACAAGGCAGCCGTTAACTTCTCTTAGCTCACCTGGCTACAGCAGTGCAGGGCTGGTTCCACAACACTGAGCTGTGGCAAGTCAACCATACCCCAGTACAGAATCCAGCCCGGCAGCCTTTCCTATAGCATGATAATACCACGTGCTTGTGCACAATTTATTCCTATGCCAAGGGAAAAATCTTTTGGAGCTACAGGAATATTTACATAGCCCTGCAGCAAGGAAGATCACCAAGAAATATATTCGGTCACAGGCTAGTTAAGATGGAAGAAATGACTGTATAATCATACTCAGATAGCCCAATGATTTTGTGGAGCATCTGGGTGCCATTAGGTTGGCTACTTTGGGTCTGATTATTTTGTTAGTCAAGTGGTTTCCACATAACCTGCATTAATAAAGATCTTTTGCCAGATAATTGTTACAAACCAGACTCAAAGTATCAAAACATGGCAATAGGTCTACATTTTTGCTCATTACATTGCCCTCTTACTGACAAAAACATGAAAGCAAATATGATGAAGTATCATGCCTTTATTACTTTCATTACCACTGAGCCCTGGAGCCCCACCACTAGAGAGGACCCCACTGTGCAAGGCATTCTACTAACACAATAAAGACAGCTCTGGACAGAAAACAGCACTCTGCAGAAAATCAGAGAGAGTAGTTAAACGATAATTTAAATGGGGATGAAGCAGACCCAAAGATAGAAGCAAACTAAAGAAAAGGACAAGCAAGGAGGAGACTGTAGGAAAAAATAAAATAATAATAATAATAATAATAAAGAGATGCTCTGCTGAAAGGAGACCAGAAAAGATTGAGAAGGCAACAAAGGGAAGCCCACAATTAGTACCCAGTAAGACTTACAAACATTTTTGGTTTTTCTGTTAGTTCTAAATACCCTGCTGTTACTAGTTAAGTTCTGCCACTGATTCTCTTAGACTGAGCAGTGGAATTTTCTTATATTTTGGGGTAAGCAGCCCTGCTCTGTGTGGGTGCAATTCCCTGTAATGGCCTCTTCAGAGCAATATACCTTCCAGTAAGACACAGTAATCAGCATGACTAATACTAGTCATATACTGTTCATTTCCTCTGTCGTACTGCCGGGGAAAAAGTGAGTATGCAGAGTATGTTCTGTGTTAGCAAGATCTGGGGCTTCCAACCCTTGCATACAATGCAGAAGACAGAGCCAGCTGCAGAAATGCATATTAACTTTGCAGCAGAAATGCAGAGGTGTATGAAAGTTCTACATTTCTCTGCAAGTATATTTGGAGCACATGCCGTAACCTAAGGACAAAACACTAAAAATTCTGGTTTTGAAAATGGCTTGTCTGTTTAGTTGGGAGCCTCTAGATTATCTCACTCTCTGTATCTCTGAGAGACCTGGACTTACAGGAACATAACCATAACAGGTACCAATCAAGAAAAACAATGAGAAGACAATATTCTCTCTGAGGTTCTATGCAAAAGACAAAACTGATCTGAATGCTATTTCTCATGCAGCCAGTTAAGGAAAAGGTGTCATAGATATGAAACCAGGGCCATAGACAAACCCTGGAAGCCAGCAGAAACACTGCTGCTTGCTTTCAGCAGATGAGTAGCTCTGCTGCATGGACAGGCCAACGCCTGCACTCTCAGCAACCCCTGCAGCACTACAGAGCACACAGTGGTGGCCCACAGGCCCTTCCACTTCGCCTCTAGTAAGTGCCTTCCCCCTCCAAGCCATAATGAGCGCTTGTGCAGAAGTAAAAATGACACCTGGTCATAAACGCACAGCAGGCAACCACAGGCCATGGTGTTTCTGACTGGTTCCATAGGTTGGGAGAGTTGCTCAGGTAACATTTTCTTCACTGTGCAACCCTCTCCCCCTAAATCCACCTCCCAACGTGCTTTGTAGTCACTACATTGTTCTACCTGTGATAGGCTAAGCAAGGCAAAGCATATAGAGAGAGAGGTACCAGTGCCATTTTTATTAAAACAGTTGATCCAGCTGAATACCTTATCTTAGCTGTTCTTTCATTTCCTGTTGTTCCCCTCTCACAGCCTGTTTTGATTTAGCGCTATTCATTCAGGCAGGAGTACTTCACATAGGTAATACAAAGTTTATAGGACACAAAATGTGCGTGTGCACGCACATGCACACTTGCCCATTATTCCCACACCATCCATATCTCTAGTCTAGACAAAGCTACGAGAGCCAGAAGAGGGGAACAGGAAAGGAAAATAAAAGGTGAGGATTGCATCAGTGTCACCAGAGCCTAAACTGGGAAAAAAAACCAAAGTGAAAACATTCATGTTTCTCACTGAGCTGGGATATGACCTTCCATCAACCCTAGTCCACACAGACCCAAAAGATATTAAATCACCTCTGTGGCAGGAGCCCAGTAATCAAGAGTCACAATCCCATAAGAATTAAGTTGAGGACTAATTTGCTTTTGGGCTGCAGAAGGGCATGCTTTTAACTGCTGGGTCTGAGCGGTGGCTGATGCTGTGCCACAAACAGCTGTGATGAATCTACACAAGAAAGAGAGGGTGCTAGCAGTAGTAAAAAGACTTCCAGAGAATGGTTTAAAGCCTGAAAAATCAACCAGCCCCCATTTCTCTGCTCCTTAAAACTGGGACAAAGCAGAAAACCACACAGGGAGTGGGGTGGAGGGCACAGTATAAATACATGCTCATAAATTACTCTGAGGATGACCTTGGTTATGGAAAATAAAATAAAATTTTTAAAATCAGTTATTTTTCTATTTACTGCTTTGATTTACCCTGCTGGAAAAATAAAATAGGCAGTACAATTTCCTAAACCACAAGACTTCACCACAGACCATCTCATCTTTTGTGCTCATATCCAAACACAACAGGCATGGGTTATACCCCTTCATCTCTTTGGGTGGTAAACTGTTACTCAGTCCATGCAAAATAAAAGGAACAGATGCACAAAACAAAACTGTGGTCCTGGGTTTCGCAGGTTGGACAAAGCAGTCCCATCCCCACAGCACTACTGTTAAGCCTATGGAGCAAATCCTTGCCATGAGGGTGTTGGTGTGAATGATTGACAACCGCGCTGCGGTAAATACACATTAACACTTAGGGGTTGAAAGCAGCCAGGTTGACAAGAGCCCCATAGTCACAGATGAGTCAGCTTTGAATGGATCCTAATTGAAGACAGCAGCGTGGCTGGACATTTTGCACCAATGTGCTGGCCACCTGCTCTCAGGGCAGCAGAAATGCTAGGCATGGTTCTATGCGTCCTGAGAGGGGAATGTTTTTCAGACAGAAAGCAAGTCCAAGGGCTGAATGACTTCAACTAAGCACAGCCATAAGGTCTTAGGCACATTTCAGCAGAACATCACCAGAGTATAAAGGCTGCTGTTATTACAGACTATGTAATCTATTATGTATGGGCTTAAACACAGGGGATAAGGCTCTCTTGAAACCAATTTAAAATCAAGCCAACTTGTAGCTAAAAACTAGCCTTTATTCTGATTTTAGTTGCTTTGTTTTGAAGTAGGGCTTTAGGAACAGTAACGACTTCAGGTTTTTTGGTGGTTGTTCCTTTAACAACAGAAGGAATTCGACCAAATTTGACACAGTGCCTTACTGTCTTGTTCAATCATTTGTAGTGGGGACATTATTGGTGATAATTTAGACATGTTCCAGATATGAGAGAAATGTTCACGCATTTCTAAAATTCCTGTGTTATGCCAAATACACACAAATAGAAATTCATACCAGAGGGTGCATTATTTATCATTTTCCAGTCCAAGAGACAAGAAAAATGAAAGGCATCCAGCACAGACACCACCGCCATATACACGGCTAATAGAAAACAGATAGTCATTTATTAGACCCCCAGTCCCATACAAACAGATTTAATATTGGTGATCGCACCTACTGTAAGATTTTCTTTCTGCTACGAATTTAATTATTACATATACTGTAAGCATTCTCTTAAGGCTTTGTCTTTTAATTGCATTGTCTATTTGATTTCATTACTAGTTTGAGTTTTGAGGTCTTTAGCTCATCAGTAAGCTCACTTGTGTGCTCAGACAAGTAATTTCATGTGTACAGGAAGAGTAATATTATGAGCAAATAAAAATACAATAGCACACATTTATCCTTAATTACACAATCTTATTTAACAAAAGATCCAATAAGAATATTCAGCAAAACGGGTTCCTATTTTCATTAGCTGAAACATTCACAAAAATGTTACAACTATTAATTTCCTTTTCCTTTTTCACCTCACTGCAATGCTGATTGAAATGCAGTGCTTGAAAATTACACCAGAGGTTTTTGCAGCTTTGCAAATTTCTGTCTATACGAGGGACACGACATATGTTTCAGTGATGCAGTTTCTACAGACAAAAGTGACTTGTAGCTTTTGCTCCCTAATTCTTCCCTCTGCATCTTGCCTGAATGCTTTTATATTTGTCATTGTCACCCATAGACAAAATCTTCAGATCTGGGATCCATTTGAGACAATGATAATTTGAAATATCTATGGAAGATAAACCCAAAGATAATTCATTTTAGAGCTATGAATTTACTGTGCACAAATTCTGCAAAATACTATATTCAAAATTATCTGAAAAAGAAGAGGTAGAGAGGAAGAGAAGGCCGTGGATTTTCACCTAGAGGCAGGGAGTGGAGTTTTAGCTTTAATTTAACTTAATTAGTCTAGAGAAGAGAAGACTGAGAGGAGATCTTATTAATGCATACAAATGCTTGAGAGGTGGCTGTTGGGAAGATGGGGCCAGTCTTTTTTCAGTAGTGCCCAGCAACAGGACAAGAGGTAATGGGCACAAGCCTCAATATAGGAAGTTCCACTTAAACGTGAGGAGGAACTTCTTTACTTTGAGGGCAGCAGAAGCACTGGAACAGGCTGCCCAGACAGGTTGTGAAGGCTCTTTCTCTGGAGACTTTCAAAACCCATCTGGACATGTTCCTGTGCAACCTGCTCTAGGCGATCCTGCTCTGGCAGGAGGGTTGGACTAGATGATCCCCAGAGGTCCCTTCCAATCCCCTATGATTCTATGACACCTTTAATTAACTAGGTATGGTTTGAATTCATTAGACTAAAGCCATGGTTACATAACAGATGGTCATTTTGTATGCTAATACTGGAAGACCTCTTAACGTACTGAGATTAAGTCCACATGAAATTCAAGTTTCTCCTTAGATTTCCAGGCAGCAGTCCTCCTCCCTCTTTATTTTCTCTCAGCCCTGGGCAATTACTGCAAGAAACAAGATGTTGCCTAACGAAAGTAGCACCATTTTCTTTCTTAAATGCAAGAGAAACCATTGAAAATATTATTAGAACAGTAACCATTATCACAGACCCACCCTAGGTAAACTCTCTTGCCAAACATGTCTGGAAAATTTCTGGCCTTTTAGAATGAAAATGTAACCATGGGCTGTTGATCCCAGATCCTCATCCACACCCATGAATCTACAGACAGTCTCCTGCAAATATGAAGTGAGGAATGTGCAGGGCTGCACTCTCTCCCTGAATTGTAAGATGGAAGTGGGAGTTACTGTGGGAAGGTGTCTGCTGTTCTGAACAGCTCAGGCACACCAGTTATCAAAAGGTACTATGAAAAAATAAATTCTAGTTAATCACAGATGAAATTAAGGTTTATGACTGAGTCCCGTGAGGTTATCCAATTTTGTTTAAACTGACAAAAACAAATTGTCTAAGTTTTATGTTGTAAAATATCATCCTGAAATACCTCCAGAACTTATTGACTTAGACTTCAAGTATCGCGGGACAACTGTTTCAAACAGCTGTAGCTCAGAACAGCAACACTAACTGTCATCAAGGGATTTATCAGAAAACTTAATCTGCCTCTCGGAACAAGGAACAGAAATTCTCATTACATGACTCTGATTAACAAGTTACTTCAGCATTTCACTATTCTTTTGAGTAGTGAGGAGAGGCATAAAGTGTGGTTACCAGAGAAGACAAGGAGAGATCAACATGCAAGGCATGATTGTCTGTATATGCTAGCTATTACAAAAAGCATACCCATGAAAGCCCTGAAACAGCTTGCAGCAGACAGCTTTCACTCCATCCTCCTCCACAAACTTTCAGCAAAGCATAAGGAAAACATATCATGGGGTAAAGTTCTCCAGAATTCTGGGTCAAATATGTTAGCATCTGGTGGGTTCACAATTCCCACTTACTGTACCTGAATTATAACTATGTTTGGGGTTTTCTCTAGATCTCCATTTGCTGACCCCCAGAGCACTGAAGTTGCCCTTCACAACAAGGTGATGGCTGCACACTCAGTGTTTAAGTGGATACATCTACCTCCCAGATATTTTGATGCTGTTCACCCAGAGGAGACATTTCTTATCTCTTCCCTATTTTCGTAGAGCTTGTGTATAAGAGAATCTGCGATAATACTCCCTGCTCCTTTGCACTTAATCATGGCAGGTAGAAGGCTACTTGTATTTCATAACTGTCACTCTCCCAGTTTCCAAAACCTTTTTTTCTTTCTTTTTCTACAGCTTACTAGACCTAGTCCACACTTTCTAATTTACATCCTACTTGAAGTCTTATTAAATGTAAATCTGGCAGGGAAATTTGAAATTATAAGCACCTCCAAATTCAAGACCTTGTTTTAAAATTGCTTACAGCTTCACTAAACTTTGGACATTCATATTGAAATTATATATAATTGTTTTTAAAACACCAAAGCCCTGATTCATATTTGCAGTGCACTGATGTAGGCCCAGAGTAGCAGAACTTACACCAACCCAAAACCAACATACATCCTATCAGAATCCACTTTCACAGACTGCATTAGTTAGTGTTCATTCTCCTCACCCTGAACACACTGAACTTATTGTTTTAATAATTAGCATTAAAAAGCTTGAACTTTAAAAAGTACAATAAGCTTACAAGTAACACAATCCACATAAAAGAGAAAAAGCATTTGTTCTTTCATTAGATTGACTTTTCCTTAGATGCATTTAAAATACCACATCATAAAATGTATGTGAGGAGACCATTTACTGCATGAACAATTAAACAGTTTTCTCTTTCTTCCTTTATCTGTATAGGCAACTGGCTATCCCACAAACCACTTGGCCAAACAACCTGTTGGACTACTTCCAGGAAGCACTAAGACATCCACCAGAATATCAAAGGCTGTAATTACACTTTTCATCGTATGTTCCAACTCATCCAAGAATAGTCAAGAAACATTAAAGACAACAATTGCATCTGAAGCTAATTACCGACAACTAGCTAAATACTGCCTATAGAACTCATCATCTTTGATTTTCTTCATTAAAGAACAGTCCCATCAGTTCCCATGTTTCTCAAAGTATTTCTTGAAAGGGTTATAATTTAGTGGCAATGAATTCCAGGTCCTGGATTTCTTGAATTTTTTTAACTTTACTGTCCTACTAGGTTCTTCATACTGGGTCCAAGTTTGTTGATAATGCTATTGATGTAGTGACTGGCTGAGATGGAGGGAAAAAACCAAAACAAAACAAAAACAAAAACAGCAAAAAGAAGCACTGCTAAGTTCATAACAAGCTGTTGGGTTTTTTTTAAGAGAAAACAGGGAAGATTTTTCAAACACATATGTTTTATGGTTTCATTTCCCACCCAAATTTTCAGAATATTTAATAATTTTATTTTTCCTCACAAAACATTGGTTGTAAAAAAAGCACTGTTCACATTTTACAGATAGGGCACCGAGGCACTTTGGAAGTCTGTGGCAGAACAGGGAGTTTTAGCCTGGTCTCCAAAATACCAAGCTAGTCTGCAAACTCCTGACAATCCTTTCCTATTGCAATTCTCAAACGGCAGCTGTAATAACTTCAGGCTAACCACATTCTGGTTGAAGCAGAGCTGGAAACCAGGCTGATTAAACCAGTGGAAACATTGCTGAAGAGGTTCCTCTAACCAACATGGTCAGATAGTTTTCAGATTTCCCCGCCCACCCCCCAAGAGAGATAGTGGACAAACTACTTCAAGGAGAAGTATTTCAATTTGTTACAAATAATAATCAAGTTTTCAATGGATCCAGTATTTTGTCCAAAGTATAATAAAATGAAAAAAATAGTTAGAGAGCAATAATCCTCAGAGGTCATACAGACCTCCAGTGCTTTTGAAAGTCTTACTTGTCCCCTTGGTGATTGCTTTGGTAAAGTATTTCACTTAAACAAAGAGCACTTTTTAGTGTAACTGGCGGGATAGGACCCTTGTGGATCACTCTCCTTGCCCAGATGGGAGGATGTTTCAGCAGACCACAGACCTGCTATTGTCTCCTACAGAAAACACAAAGACGTACTCCAAGAAGCACTGGGTGGTAGCAAGACATACTGAAGACAGTCTTTTAAAACTTCTTGATCTGGCTGTTCTTAGTATTTGATCTATACCCTGCTAACTCATAGCTCTGTAATGAAGACATATCACACACCCTGTTTCCTAAAGCTGAGGTCATACGAGAAATGTTTTTACGCTAAGATGATGCTCTATTACATCCTTACACTTTCACTTCTGAAGATGTATAAAAGCAAATTGAAGTCAATGCTTCATGCCATGCTCATACCTCGTGTGTTGAATCAGCTGCACATTTCTCCTTCCTCACTTGCCTCAGCTTTCCCTCTCAGTAATCCCAAACACCGTGGTTTCTGGCATTTACCAGGTCTCTATTGTAGCATTATTTCCCAGTAAATATGGCGTTGTCATTGCTTGTAACAGGTCAAACATTATCCTTGGTTTTGCTTTATGCTACCAGCAGAGGTCTCAGAACATGTCAGTCCTGGCCTGCCTGGGAAAGTGTTTGAGTTTCTTTAGCTTTAAGAGCAATTAGGTGACTATTACCTACTCTGCTTCATCTTTAGCCTTTGGCATAGCTTTCTATAACTGTATGATGGGAGGATTTCTTTTAGGTAGCAGATGACAATAGCAAGTACTACTTGGGATCCTAAACCAAAAAAAGCAGCGGGGAAGGCACAGGACAGCAGCATAGCCTTGTCAGGATGGACACAGGATGACCCTGGAGGTCCCAAGGCTATATGCTATTGGCAACCTGTGGTCAGCGACTAGCCAGGAGAGGGATAATAGCTTGGAAGCTGGGTAAAACCAGCTGTAGGGGTAACCAGGAGAGAAAAGAACAAGTCTCAAACATATGTCAAAACCACCATATATATCAAAGTCAAATGTAATATGTGTAATTAGAGACCTGTGAAGAACAAGATAGGTGGAGACCATGTTCGCAAACTTAAAAATGCCTGTAAGTGGATCCTAAAGTGAGGAGAAAGATATCTCTCAAGGATGGACTCAGAATACTCAGGATGCAGACAACTTACCAGAAACTTCCCCTTCCACCAAGACTGAAAACATTAACCTTAAGACCCAGAGTGTCAGTGGAAAAGTAATTATAATATTGGACAAAGGGGTACATAGTACCCTTTGCCTCCAAGATTTGGATAGACTGGAGAGCTGGGGAAAGAGGAACCTAATGAGGTTCAACAAGAATAAGTGCAGAGTCCTGCACCTGGAAAGGAGTCACAAAATGCACCAGTACAGATTAGGAGGCGATCTGCTAGAGAGCAGCTCCATGGAGAAGGACCTTGGAGTCCTGGTAGACAACAAAGTTATCCATGGGACAGCAATGTGCCCTTGTGGCCAAGAAAGCCAATAGCATCCTGGGGTGCATTAAAAAGAGTGTGTCCAGCAGATCAAGGAAGGTCCTCCTCCCCCTCTACTCTGCCCTAGTGAGACTTCACTTGGAGTACTGTGTTCAATTCTGGGGTCCCCAGTTCAAGAGGGACAGAGATCTACTTGAGAGTCCAGCGGAAGGCTACAAGGATGATTAGTGGACAGGAACACCTGCCTTATGAGGAAAGCTTGAGAGACCCAGGGCTTTTTAGTCTGGAGAAGAGAAGACTGAGAGGGGATCTAATTAATGTGTATCAATAGATGAGGGCTGGATGTCAAGAAGAAAGGGGCAACCTCTTTTCACTTGTGCCCTGCGATAGGACAAGGGGCAATGGATGCAAGCTAGAGCA
>JAVSBS010027769.1:0-10343 GCA_033124195.1 Coracias cyanogaster | reverse complement strand
AATTCCTTATTTTAAAAGTTACTCCACCTAGATTAGACCACAGATGGTGTCTCTGTCTTAAACAGAGTATGAGTTCTATAAGCAAAACCTCTAATACTGTGAGTGAGACTGGATTATATTGGAGACTGTTAATTTTAGTGTTGAATGCTTTTAAGAGTTGAAAGTGTTCACTCCTAACTGTTATGAATTCAGCATATGTTATAAATTACATGCATATAATGTAAAAAACAGATGAATTCTTTGTAAAGCCTTTTTTCAATTAAGAGATTAATTGGCTGACATGTTAGGAAAAAAAAAAAAGTCAAGATTAGGATAGGTGAGGCTGCTCTCCTGTTAAAAATAAAAATTCTTTAAAAGGAATCATCCAAGGAAATCCCTGGTAAAATGAATATCTCTATTGGGAGAGTTGGAAGTGTCTGTTATTTGATGCTTCAAAGTCATTAATAAATTACTCTTGGCCTGGTATTGTTTTTGTTTGTTTGTTTTGTGTTTGTTGTTTTTTGTTTGTTTGTTTGTTTTTACAAACACATAAGTGTTGACACTCTTGATAGTCTATAGTAGCTGAAAATCTCATATTCAGATGGAAAGCCACAATACTTCCTGCATGGAAGGGCTGGACAGCAACTGGATATTTTGTCATAATACTTTTTTTACTATCCTGATATCTCAACACTTTTTACTATCCCATGTGGGCTGTAAAGCATTCAAAGCCCATATAAAAGGGCAATGAATTCATAAGGCCTCTGTTCTGCACCTATTTTTTACTGAAAAAAAACCCCAACCAAC
This sequence comes from Coracias cyanogaster, assembly GCA_033124195.1. Taxonomy (NCBI): domain Eukaryota; kingdom Metazoa; phylum Chordata; class Aves; order Coraciiformes; family Coraciidae; genus Coracias; species Coracias cyanogaster. The sequence continues at coordinate 9,557 of JAVSBS010027769.1, read as the reverse complement.
TAATTAAGAATATAGTCTGTATAAGTTTAAAATATTTTTTGTTCCCAGGCAAAACAAAGAAAACCACAAAAACAAACCCATAATCACACACACACAAATAAACCCTGCCCAGAATGATACCCGAGAACCCTTGAACTGACCCAAGCAGCTTCTCTGCATCTACCAGGGTTTGGCAAAGACCATTCAGCAATGATGTTTCTTGGCAATAGAACAACAGGAAAAGAAGAACTGAGCAGTGGTGAGTAGTACTTTATGATTCAGACTCAGATAAATTGAATTGCAAGTCTGGAACACTAAATAACAAGGAGCTGTAAATAAAGGTCATAAATGTTTTACAAAAGATATACACAAAGGAGCTGTAAACCATTGCCATGTATGCACTCTAATCAAGTGTACAGCAAATTAGCACTACATCTTGTCACAATGCTTTCCAAGGTGTTAAAAATAATAATCAATAACAAAAAAAAAAATATATAGAGACCCTTCAGCCAAGACAAGTAAGTATCATAAAGACTCTTCATCTAGTGACCAAACAAAATCCAAGATGTCTTTTCCGACTGCTTTCAAGTGTTCATGGATTATGATTTTCCCCCATAAGTTGAAGTATACATAAATCACAAAATAGACTGCACCTTGAGTTATTCTTGACTTCATGGAAGCCAGGAAATGCTGGAATATTCATACTGTGGCTCAGTCTCTTAACATTTGGAACTCCTAAAACCTAAAACTATTACCTTCTTCTGCGGTCTGAACCTCCCCATGAATGCACACTTCAACAACCATTAGCAGTGAAACATCTTCTGGGAGTTGAGAATAGGCCTTTGAATTTTGCTAAATGCTTTATTAGGAGTTGAACTTGAAAAGGCCCAAATGCCCTTTCCTGCTGAGGACATCATAATAAAAATAAATGATCTGGGAGAAAGGAAATGCCATCCAAACAACACTTAGTGTAATAAGGTTAACAGTCACCTTACAATGATTACAGGAGAGAAAACATACTGAAGTTCTCTATAGGTTTAAAAGAAGCAGCAAAACCTAAAACCAAAGCCCAGGCCTTTCAATTCTTATTCCACTATCAAAGTCCCTAGGTCTCAGCTACCTTAATTAGATGCCTCAAGGAATGGTCAAAGTAGAGACTCCTTCTCAATTTAATATACACTAGAGAAGAGCTGAAGCAAATGTCAGACTTAGCACAAATGGCAAAACCAGTTGTTGAGTGAATTGAGGGCTTTGGACCCACATTTAACTGAACAAACCAAAAAATCCCCTTCAATAGGCCTTGAATAATGTCTTTAGGGAGAAATCCTGGTTCTGCTGGAGTGAGTAGGAGATTTGAGTTCCTTAAGCAATGAAGTCAACAGTTAAGCAATGAAGAAAACAGTCCAGAGTTTACCGCAGAAAATATTCAGGGCTTCTCACCTCAAAGTTCAGCTTTCACATTTAAATTCCACTGAGGATAACTACAATAGTCTGCCAATTTCAATATGCAAAAAGGCAAGCAGAGCCAGCCAGACTCCTTCTGTGCAATCTACTGGAGATAGCATCACAAACCTTCTCTGTCTTACTTCACATCCTCTGAAGTGGCAGACCACCACATCTGACACTCAGACACAGCACAGGATTCACTCAGTCCCATTGATGGAGGTGCTCAGACTACTATGGTAAGGACCAAAAAGAAATCTTAGAAACACTGAGGAGAAAACTCCACACTTCATGTAAACAGGAGACATAATCCTGCTCCCAGGGAAGCCAATGACAAAACACTGACTGACGTCAATGGGAGCACATTCAAGTCGCAGTTTAGGTTAAATCTGAGACGTGCTCAAGCAGTAGCTTTCATCTTCCCCTTTACCCTCTCTATAAAAGTGAACAACTCCATCCTCACTAAATCATTCTCATGTTTGTCAGCTTCCTGCCTCTCCCTTCATGGTGGGATCCAAGCAGCCAAGCTGTTTACAGATACGCACAGACTTGTGCATGATTTTAATTTTAGTTGACTCTAGAGAAGAGCAAGACTTGCCAGAGGTGGTTTCTGACACCACAGGATTCACTCATTTTCTTCATTCCCCTCATATTCACAAGAGCAGTGGTAACACATTCAAACTGTAGGCCTCCTGTCGGTGTTGCAAGAGATACAGTCCATAAATATTTGTGAGAGCTCCTATAGGAACTCCTTACAGCTTTAAGAACATGATTCAAAGACTTTCAAAGACACTAAGATATCCATATACACAGGAAGGGATCTTGTTGATCCTCAAAAAGCATTAAAGGATATGGATACATAATCCCTCATTGATTTCAGAAGTAATTAGGTACATAGTCTTCTTGGGAACTGCAGAACTCTGCAAATCCTGATAGCAACTATTTGCATCAATATTAATCTTACTGAAATTCTGGATTGAGCATATTTAATCCCACTGACTTTTGATGAAGCAGAGCTGGGCTCTTAAAAGTTAGTATCATTGGTGCCTAATGGTCCAAAGGGTTGATTTGGAATGGATTGATGCTACTGAGACCCTGAATGCTGACATCAGAGTTAAGTGCAAGTGCTCACCTTCAGCGTTCAATTCCAGTTCAACAGTCACAGCTTCAAAAATTAGTTTCCCAAATGCCTCAGTCCCACATGCATTCACCTAGAGATTTCCAACCACTCAGCAAGGTTCCACTGAGCATCTTATTTCCTTTAATTTATGAGTCTCTCCAACAGGCAAGAGTCAAGGCATCTTGGAGATAGTCAGAGAGATATCATAAATACGCTTGCATTTGTTTCAGTATGTGGCACTGGCTGCTTGTTGAGTGAATGAAAGTCTCAAGGTCTACAGTAACTGGAAAATGCACAAAGGAAGCGTATGGGGAACAAGGCAACAATAAGCATATTGACCAAATATTCCTTCTTACACATATGCATGTTTAAGAATAATCAAAGAAAAATATAGGTTTTGTGCATTAAAGGGAACTGAGTCTCTCTACCCAGTTTGTCTTTCTGGTGTCTTTCTGCTCAGGGTAACACAGCTCTTTCAGAAGTCACTTATTGAAATTTTCAGTATTGTTTGAGCTTAACATTGAGACTAAGTTGTCTGAAAAGCATGACTTCCTGAATAGTTACACATAGTTCTTTGACAGTATTTTTGCCTCACAGAGATGTTATGGGGGTGGGCTCTTCCCACCCACCTCCAGCCCCTCCTCCCCCTCTGCCCTTCCCAAATATTTCCTTTATTGTGATCTCAACTTCAGAGAAAGATCCAGGAGAATAGCTGTGCATCAGTCAGGCCCCACGCTGGCTCTCCTCAGGGGTGGGGAGCAGGCACTCCAAAGTTATCCTGCATGGCAAGTGGTGTCTGTCCTAATTACTAACAGGCTGACATAACAGTCACCAAACTATATGGGAATCTGAAGATGATTAAATCTCCCGACATCACTCCCAAAGACAGTTACTCACCCTCCTCCAGCTTTCCCCTTCTTTTATAGGTGAAGAAAGGCCACAGCTAACATCACTGCTTCTGCAGTAAGGCCAAAATTTAGAAGAGAAAGCAATGGCTAACCACACAAGCTTTATGGTAAAAACTTTGTTCATGAATATGAAGCATTCCTAAAGTACAATTAACAGCTGCTGCTCCTGAAACTGCCAACATCCGATAATTTATCACTTAGTTTACTTACCACCATTTCAAAGCCTAATCTTCAAGAAAACAGGGCAGAAGAGCACATTGTTGTCTCAGTTTAGTACTTAGGCTTGGATGCTTTTAGCTTATTCTCTATTAAAAAAAAAAGTGCCATGTAAAATAACACCAAATTCAGTTTAGACTTTGAGTGGGCTAGCTTGGTTTGCCAAGGTTTCCCATACAGACAATAATGCAGAAAGAGAGCAAGCTGGAAGTATGCAAAGTATTGCAGTCTCCTCAGATCAGTACAGCTTTGTTCAGTGAATGGACCTTCTGATATGGGCAGACCATCAGAGAGACATCTAGGAGAGGACACTTGCTCAGCAGAGAAAACTAGCAAAAGCTGAGAAAACTTTGACACGCTGAATAAATTCTGTACAGTCACGTGAAAGAACCTTCACAGGCAATCCAAAGGTAGTCAGCAGAAACTCCAGTAACTTAAAGAGTTTGAGACCACAATATAAGCTGTTGGCATTTACGGAAATTGCAAACATAAATCAAATACAGAAAATAGCACTTTAAAAAAGAACTTTATTTATTAATAAACCATACTTCCATAATCTATACCATATACTGGCAAGGGCAGAAAAATATCAATTTTCACCTTCTCATTCAGGACAATTTATGGTGTCAGACTAAAAGAACATGAAACTAAGATAAGTGTCTAGCGACTGGAGAGTTTTATTTAAAGAAATAAATACCAATAGGTAAGTCTTAATAAAAATGGTTAAGCAGAAGGCAATGCAGGGAGATTTGTCAGAAGTCCATAATGTTTTGAGTGAATTGCTGGTTCTCAAACTTTACTGAATATTTTCCAGTAATGTACTTAGCTTGTGACCTTTCTGTGGCTCCACGGTTCCCCCAACTGTTTTCATAGCTCATAAAATGTTTAGGAAGTGTTTATAAAAACTGCTTGAGGAAACTGTGCCACAAAGAACTTGAGCTTCATGTCTCAGCAGTCCAGCTTTGATTTAGTTCTTTTCGATGGGATTTCATTTTGCAAATGCCCCACTAACATCTGCAGGCAGGTCCTCTTGGGATAGCACTGAGACATAGTCCAGTTTTATGTATATTACTTGGCCAAGTTCCTCCAGCATGTGATGGTTGACTTACCTCCCTCATGAAATCACACATGTAAGCAGTCCCCACACAGACACCTACCGATGGTCACTTTCAGTGATCTGACTGCGTTAGGAAGAAATATTATGTCATAAACACCATTGCAACATCTGCGACAGATCCTTTTGGAACCCGACACATGAACCACCAAACCCAGAGAGCGCTCTCGCATTAGAAGTCCATGACTGACGGTGCTTGACCTACTGCCCTCCAAGCTTGCCCTCGCTTTTTATGCACACTTAAGCAGCCTGTTTGGAAACACACAGCCAGAGAAGTGTCACAGATGAGCTCTCCATATATAGCTCTCTGGAGAACATTTGGAGAGTGCAACAATGAAACACGATCATGCAAGAACAATGAGATTTAAAACCAAGATTTTACTACGCTTAATTAACTAAAACCAACATTCACAGCATTCTGGGGAACTCAAGTCTTCAGATTCAGATTCATTATTTCCTGGGTCTTGGATATTAATTAGCAATTATCAGTAGCTTGTGAATACCCTCAGAATAGGGAGCCTCACCGCCACAGAAAGACCCTCCACTGACTTCCTATGCTGTAGCTTTTCAGTTAAAGACCACCAAAACATTCTACCAAATAAGAAGTTGTTCAGTTATAGTGTATTTTATTTAGAAATTAAGACGACAATTCTGCTGGTAAATGATAAATGTTCTAGTACACACATTTTGAATATAGCCACCCTTAATGTACCTTTAAGTACAAAGGGAACATCATCTTGTAAACTGATGGCCCTGTCCACTTAGCTAAATAGTCATATGCTTCACAAAAGGCGCTTAAAACTTATTAAAATGCACCTAAACTGATTTCACAGCCTGTGAAAAAACCCAATACTATGTAATAAAACACCACCAGTAACTATAGCAAAGATTTTATTCTGCTTTACTGGTAGAGATTCAACATCCTTCTCAAAGTAAGAGAAGCACTATTTGTAATAAAAATAAATTACGGCATACACATAAAACTTTTAGCACGTACTTTTGACAATAGAACTTTTCCAGTTCAAGGCAGTTTTATGACACTAAAAGAAAAATGCTATTGAAACCCAGGAATCACTTATGTGATTTCTGAATGTCTAGTCAAGCGTGCACATTCTCACCCCTGTTAATTAATTATCCACCCCTAAGCACTAAATAAGAAGCAGTCACTACCCTTGAGGAAAACGCATGACATACGTATCAGGTGTTAGACATAAAAAACAGCTTCAACTGGTTATTTGGTTCCCAGGCTTAGCTTGAGAATTCAAATGAAGCAGTCAGTGGAAAACAGTCACCCCATTCCTAGCTCTGATGACTGCAGGACTCTTTAGGAGCTACCAGACAACATAACAGTGCATCTTTCTTTAGACTTCCAGTTACCATTAAGCTCAAGCCGTTTGGGTTTTGACTCCATCTAGACAGCTGCGGGATGGACAGGAGAAAAGCGACTATCCCTTCTACACAATCTTGACCTAATTTCAGAGTAATGAACAAACCGTGCTTGTGACATTAAGAAATTGTAGCATGCCCCTACGAATCTTTTTTTCTTTTAAAGCCAGTTTCCCTAAATTTTTCAGAAATCTGTTATTGGCTACCTTTTACCAACAACGGCCTCTCTGTAGTGCGCGCATACCACATTACATTACCTACTTTCTTTTTCCAGTGGAGAAGAAAAATGAAGCTTGTAATAATGCTTCCGCTCCCCTCCACCTTAACTGACACCATCCACATATGCCTTACCATCTTGATGGCTAAAGAGAGATGCAAAAGACAAAAACACTGCAGATCTTGAGAAATAAGGTCAAGTGAAAGAGGTCTAAATTGTGGTAACATGGGACTTCTATGACTTCAGATGGTTTGTAACTTCTTACTCTGAGCAATTAGCCACATGCTGTGTTACAGTGGTTACAGTCTGTATATTTCAGTACATCCCACAAATAATTTAACTTCACAGCTATAGCTTTTTCACTTGAAAGACTGGCCAGCATACCCTGTAACAGCTGCAACAGTCAAGTTATAGGTTCTAAAACATGGGTGTTTTGTGTGCACTGCTGCTGATAAGGTTAACCACAAAAGCATAACTGAGAAGGCTTATTTTGCAAGCACGGAGGAAACAAAAAAATACAATTCACAATTATGATAGAGGGCTTCAGGATGTTATTGAATCCCTGCTTACAAAAACCATGGAGAGAATTTAAGAGCTGACATACTAGTATGTAAAAATGTACATAGCTCATACTCTCTGTGCCTAAAATTCCTACTTCACTGCAACCCAGTCTCAAGAGCCTTATTTCCTAATGGACAAAAGCCAGGCAAGATTCACATCTGCCTTGATCAATGGGATAGACTGGAAAAACCTCAATCTTTTCCAGTAACTGAAAGCCTCAGACAATTACTCTGGAGCAAAAGCCAACCAAGAAACCTAAAAAACACACAAAACCCAATCAAACTAACAAACTGACAACCCCAAAACACTCCCTCTCCTCAGTGTCTCATAACTTTAAACAGGTATGGACAAAACCATTCAGCAGACTCCTATGTTTATAGTAACAGTACAGAGCAGTACAAGCAATGTTTCCCATTAAAAAGAAGGATAGTCTCATCTGAGGTAGGTACCCAGTCTGCCCAGGATCCATTGCATAGCTGTTTCCTTTTCTGCCCTCCTGTTTCCAGAGGATAGTATAGTTAGGATGTGCACATCCACGTGCTTGGAAAGTCTGTGCTCACCACTTGTCATTAAAATGAATGCATTTTTTGCTACTTAGAAGCCAGGTAATTAGATCATAGGTGAAAATTATATAATACTAGCATTAGAGAGGACACTTATCAAAGTTGCATAGCCTAATTCCTCATTTCTTAATTAAGAAAACATTTGCTGACATCACTACTCTTCTCCCTCTACTATTCACTTCTGTGCTTGGCACTCACAGAGGCAGACTGAACATTACCAATTCTACATCACCATCACATCACATCTAGGGTTCTGCCCTAGATTCTGTGGTCCTGCTCTGGCAACGGGATTAGACTCGATGATCTCCAGAGGTCCCTTCCAACCCCGAACATTCTATGATTCTATGATTACTGTTACTTTATTTTACTAAGGATTATAAAGCTGTAATAATACAGAAATAAATATCACCTTCAAGGACTTTCCATCCAAACATATGCTTGCTTGCAGTAGTTTGTCTAGATACTTGAAATTTATCTATGTCCTTCCTCAAAATACACTTCATCAAAATACAAGCCAATCTAAAAAAGAATCTGCTGGAAGGGAGAAGATACATGAAGTTCTTGATTTAAATTTACTGTGCTCAAAAAGGGTAATTCCCTCTGTGCTGAGTTAAGTTGCAGTCCGTCAAACATCATTGTCAAGCAGGAATGAAAGAGGCAGTCAGCAAGAAACGTTGCTAGATCTGGAGAGCAATTCACAAGAGGAAAAGCTCTGGGAAGGCTCTTTAATGTAAGACATGACCCTTTATGGTCATAGTAAGCTCTTTCTTAACACTATGCAGAAAGTTCCTCACCATAATAGGACATATTGTTGATTTTTTTTTTTTTCATGTATAAGAAAACTCAGGTCTGTTTAAGAAACTCCTTTTAGTTGGCTTCATAAAACATTTGCTTTATTACAGTCAATGCTGTAGACATACACTCACACATCTACAAAATTATTTCACCTCCGTGCTGCAGCTACAGTAACAAACTGTAGCTGAATAGTTTCCTTTAAGAGGCAAAACAGATGGAAGAATAATTATTTAAAGCAAATCAAGATTACAAGTAAAAACTTCTGAAAGAATCTTTTTCTAGGGGGGTAAAATATTATGGTTAAACAAAGGTAGGAGGATGAATATTTGCGCAGAGGGAGTACCACTCCCCAACCAACATTTCAGCAGAGCCAGCAGGATGGCCGTGAACTCTGCTTACAGGAGCACATGCAGTCCAGCAGACCTTCCACTCCACCCCAGCGGGGGGCTTGCATCACCCCTTAACAACTTCTCCAGAGCACATACCATATCCTCCACCTAAATGAACTGGCAAGTAGAGGCATCCAAGTTATTTGCTTGTAATACACCCAATCCATGAGTCTAAGGCAGTGACTGCAAGAAAGGTGTTTGATGTCTTAACAAGACCAAAATAAAAACACATTCCTATCACCTGAGCTGACAAAAGGACTGATGTTGGGCACTTGACTGGAATTCAAATAATTTATTTTTTTTTTCCAAATATCCTATTTCTCAGCTATGATGCTTTTTTGTCATTAACTTGAGAAGTGTCTTAAAATTTTCTATCCCATAAAAGTAGGACATTTCAACCTATGTAGGACAGGGTTATGTCTTTAACCAGATGGCAGCCCACTACTTAAAAGGCACCTTGCTTGGCTGACGCAGTTATGCTTCTGCCAGCCTTGGAGCGCAGACAGCCTGGTCTCATGTGGTTTTACTTGTGCGTTTGTTTCCCCCTTTATTGCAGATTCCACACCTGAATATGTAATCTTCAATGGTGTTGTGCGTGCTTGGCCCAAACTAAAAAAAAACTTTATGCTCCAGCCTTGCGTTTCCCAATACATAGATGAATATGAAGGATTTACACACAGAGAGTACTTCTGACCTCCTGCTGCGAGTGTTATTTCAGCAAGACGTCTTTTTTTGGCAGGAGCAAGGGAGAAGGGAAAGAGGGAATTCCCACCTTTTTGCAAAGGGTCTAATCACAGAATCATTATGGTTGGAAAGGACCTCCAGGGTCATCAAGTCCAACCTTTCTCCTGGCATCTCTCTAACCA
>JAVSBS010027768.1:29097-51536 GCA_033124195.1 Coracias cyanogaster | reverse complement strand
GTTTATTTAGGGTAATCCAAATCCTAATCCAACAAGCCGGGGTCAAAACCAGAATACAGTCCAAATAAACAAACAAATAAGGAACAGGAAGGGAACAGGGACGGAAACAGGAACAGGAACAGACTTTGTATCAGAGTCACCTGATTTCTGACTGCACTCATCTAGTCAGGTTCGTTTTGTTCTAGTAACCTGTATTTTAAATATATAGTCTAGGACTTCACAATACTGATACAAATAAGAACTCCACAAAAGATTATTCTAGTCTGTTACAGATCTGTTTCTTTACATTAAGTTTAATTTCAAGTTAAAGCTCTTATGTTCAGTTTTAATCTGAAGACACTTAGGGAACTGGGGAAGGGACAGTGCATCTGACCTATATTCAAATCACATCAACCTATCAACCTTCACACTCAATTTGATTTTAAACAACAATAACTACTGATTTTGAAAAAGTATATTTAAAAGTGACTTTTTACATAAGCCAGTATTTCAAGCAAAAGTAAACTGGTATTAGAATCTAAAACCAAATAAATGAAGTCTTTCTACCTTACTATCACATCCTTTGAGTGTAAAGCTTACAGGTAGCAAAACTGTATTTTCTTTGTGTTTTCAGAGTTTGACTAATGGAAAGGAATGCAAGAGCATCCAAATATTACTAAATACAAACTAGAAACATAACAGCAAAGTCACTAGAACACTTGTACATGGTACAAACTTCTCCCTTTCCTCACAGCGTTCAGTATGAGAACAGCAGAGCATCTATATGCAAATACCTACACTTCACCCATCTAAGGGTACTCCCAGATACCCTTCTTGGTTTTCAGCCTTAGTTTGGTCTTGTAGCCTTCGCTCCTGAGCTCAGAACAAGCCCACACTGTTCAGACATTTGCAAAACAGACACAGTAGGCAACGCTTGTAACAAATATTAATACTAGTAGCGGTTATATAAATTGGAAAAATCAGAGGAAGTCTATACTACTATAAAAAAAACCTTTATGTGGAAAAAAACAGGCTTTTGTGCTATATGAAAAACTGTAAACAAGTACACAAGTATTGACTATAGAAATTCTGATGAACTGAAGAGAGAATTATGTAGAAGTGCAAGTATTCTAAAAGCAAGTACCCTAATTCCACCTTCTAACCTTCTAGCCATTCTACCTTCTAACAGATGGCACACAAGGATAGATTTGTGTAACACTTACTGTCGGCTTCACCAGCAACTGACCCATGACTGTAAACATCCGTGAAAGTCCCACTGGTGTGCATACTGCAGAGAGAGAAAGATTACGCAAAGTAGTAACTTCTAAGTCAAAGAGCAATTTTTATTTGGGTGTTCCATGTGCTATTCCACATAACCAAGCATGGTTTTGAAGAAAACTGCAAGAGTTTCAAACTCCATTATGAACTTAAAAACACGTTGCTACCAGTTTTGAACAAGGCAAGCATCTGCCCTTCAAGAGCATAGCTGTGAATTTTTTTATCAGCGAGGAACACCATATAATCAGAGATCTTAAACTTGATCAAGCAATTATTTATTCAAGGCATGTGGCACCAGAGGCTATGTCTAAACTAGTAAATTCAGCAGTGCCAGGATACATTCCTGGGCATTAAGACTTGATTGCCTACCCCAGTAAAATTGCCAGAACTATCCCTGGCATGATCTGCCCTGGGCCAGTTAGCACTTTCCCAAACAATTCTCAGTTGCAGTTCTGGACTCCAGGAACCATTATCACTAGGCAATACGTACACAGACACCTTCTACAAACTGCAATATCATGGATGGAATGACACTAGCTGGCCACAGTTCTGGAGAACATCTCAGACACATTTAATCTATTAGCAGAGGTGTAGCTGTTAAGAAGTCATGAGGCTGCTCTGCTCAGAGGATACTGCAGTTGGTAGTAGGCTCAGCTACCAGATTTTAAGCTACTTTTCTGTGAAATAGCAGTTGACCTGTTTTGATTGTAGCCTCTGATGGTTTCCAGGTATGGTGAATATGTGCTCATTTGGAGAAAGGCTCAAACTATAATAATAGAAAATTATTTGTAAAAAATCAACAGTTTAGAGAGAATCACCTTCAAATACCGAAGTGTGTGGGAGATAGAAGGAATTTGTAACAGCATGGATGAGGATATACATTTATAGTTTCCATTATAATAGAACAGTGTTGCCAAAAAAAGAAGCACACAGTATTTTGTAGTGAGGATTACATTTATTTTTATTAACTAGTCTTTCACTGTGGCTGCTACACATTACAGGAAAAATACAAGAGTCTTCAAAAAGGCTAACTTAAGCTAGTCTTCCCTTACTACAGAGGAAGCCTGTAGGAAAAAGAGGAAAGAGAAAGGAAGGGATGCTCCAAATCACTGCAATAAGCCCTACTCATACACTGCTTCAGCAATTAAACCAGCTGAAGATCTAATGAAGATCTATCCCAGCACCTACCACTTTCCCACTGCTTTATGCTGCCCTTTCAGATACAACAGCTTGGAGGGTCTTAAAGAACTTCAGTGATTTACTTGTATAAGTTACACATAACTCTTCAAAAAATTGGCATTTAATCAAAATTATTTTGGTTAACTGGATCTCAGTGGCCCCAGAACACATATGGTGTTTTCAGCTCTGCTGAAACAAACTGCAGGGCAGACTCAGGAAGTTTGTAAGTCAACTTGCCCATTAAAACATTCAGCAACTGTTGTGAATCATAACTCCTGAACAGCCCCCATGAGACATTCAGAACCACTCCTTTTTTACTTCTCCTCCTCCCTCCATTAAAATGGATTTCAGAATCTCCATGTACAGAGAACCAAAGGAGACTCACCAAGGTCTCTGTGAGCAACACCTTTCATAGACAGATCTGCTTCATTATAAGGACATTTCAAACTCATTCCCTATCCTTTCTCCAATGGCAGCCCTGGTAGGTGCTACCTGTAAAGCCTGGAGAACAGGTGAAATTATATTCTAGAACAGGAGATTCTCTGTCCCCCTCTCAGCCATTTCCTAGAAATTATGTGGGGAGGGCAGGAGGGTGTTGAAATTGTAAGTGGGATTTGGAGCCTTCCATCACCTTTCTCATTCCCCTAAACATGGATGAGTGAACTCTGGCTAGGACTAGCTGGTAAAAGATTGAGGGTTTTTACTGCATTTGTTTTATATGCTGTCATGCAATTCATCTCCAGGCTGAGTAAATACCAGTTTTGTGATTATGAAAGCTAACCACACTGTGTTCCAACTTCTGTCCACACAGGAACATTTTCAATGTAAAAAGGAAGAAGGAATATAGGACAAACTAAGTGTTCCAGAATAATTTTCTCTCCATACTGCTGACCTCCTGCAGACTTTTCATTTAAAAACTGTGCATTTCTTTGCAGAATAGTCTCTATTTTCCAAATACCTGCTTTAAAAAGTTAAAAGTTGAAATTATTTTAAACTGTGAAGTTCCTCAACACCTGAAAATGTAAGGTAGCATTTGTTCAAACTTTAGAACCCAAACCTAAGAAATTTACTTCTAAATTTAAACTTAATAGTAAAAAAATTGCACTCAACTTTCATGAACTTAATTTTCACCATGAAAAAAATTTCCTTTAATCTTAAAAAAACCCACCACATTAAGTCATTCATCTTTTGGAATATTCAGGAAAATACTTACACAGAAGTAACAAGCATCCCATCAGTGATATACAGGAATATAAATACGGGAGGTAGAATTCCCAGAGGTCTGCAAAGAAAATATTGAGCACAGCCTTAGCTTATTACAGAAAGGCTACTTAAGTCACAAAAACAACTCAGTTCACTTCTTTCCTTAAACATTCAGGATTGAACAGTTGTATTTTCAAGAACAAATTAAGAATTTCTCAGTTAATAATCCTGCAGGCAACTAAATCTCCAAGTACTTTAGTTTGAAAACTATCTTCAGCTTTTACTTCCATTCCACTTAAGTCGCTTGTTTTAATACACATCATGTCCACATAAGCATGGAACTTCTCAGCTCGCTAAAAATGGATTTAACAGAAAAAAAAAAATGGTATTGGCTAAATTAATATGGCTTCTTCACAACCTATGCGATACTCATACAGCATTTACTAGAAATGCATTTAATTGAAAACATCCATTTCCATAATTAAAATGAAACTAGTGTGGTATTTTCTTGAATTCCATACCATACAAAGACTCCATACTGGCAGCATCATTGTCTATGAGTGCTGAAGCCACCCATACAATTCCAAGGATAAGCAGTGCAAGAAGAATAAGCATTACAAGGGTTTCCAAAATGCGTGCTCTGATGCCCTGTGGGCAGAAGAGGGAAGAGGGAGGAAAGGACACAAAAAAACCACTTTGAATCTGGTATTTTCAAACATAAGAAAAATACAAATAGCAGTTCCTTCTTCCTAAATATATACCCACATTTTATCATGGAGACAAAAGCATAACATGGAATGCACATTTAAAAGGCAGTGCATAAAAAAAGGAAGTACTTACAGCTTTATAGTACCCAGATTGCATTTTTCTCCTTAAAACCACAGAAAAACGTTTTAAATTGCATATGCCTTACAGTTCTCATTAATCTCATTATTCCATAAAGTCTTCTTTATACCATACGATTTTGCTCGAGCATTTTTAAAAGATGGATTACTTTTCTAATACTTTCAGCAAAGAAAGTGGATTAGCAAATTTTTATCTATGATTCCAATCAAGGGAATGGAAAGCCAATTATGGCAAATAGCCAAATGGCCCAGCAAGCATTAAACCCTGCGCAGGTACAATGCTCCAATTTAGTTAAAATACATTCTTCAACTGCAACTGCTCCTCCACCATTCCTCGCAGTCTTCAGAGCCCTCAAGTGTACGGTCAGAGAACTGCTCGCTCGCAGGCTGCCCACACGCTGCAGCCTCATCCATCACCTCCCAGCTCTGCGTGCTCCACACTGAGCCAAACCTGGACCTCTCGCCTACAGCGCACACAAAGCATGGTCTACAAGGTTCCATCTCACAGCACTTCTCTGGAGTCTAAAAGCATAACGACACTCTAGCAGTTGAGTGTTAGATGTGCAAACGTAAATATACCCAATAACACATGAAGCCACATTTATTTTTTTTTAACTGGTGTTTTTAAACCCTGATTTTACCAATGTCAAGCAATAGAGCTATTGGGACACTTTCTTCAGGCATCCTTGCCATTAAGGGACCATCAGATTGCTGTTCACAATTTTATTTTTCTTTTTCTTCATTTGCTGGTATACATCTCCACAAGCAAACCCAATCTCTTCTTTCTCACACAGGCTCACCTCAGCTTTGGGCATATTCCACTGAAAAGTCTCCTTCATAGGTAAAAGCAGAAAGCTTGTTTTACACTGTTTGTCTACTTCTATCACCTCTTCTCTCACCTTAACACAAAAGGGTAATCTTCAGATGGCATTTATCCTGAAAATTATGCTTCCTACATAACCATTGCATCCAACCATGAATGAGGAACTCAGGCATCCTAACCATGAGCACTGATCTCTTCTAGAGCACCAATTCCTCAGCAGAACAGCTATGGTAGCACAAAGAAAAAACAACAACAACAAAAAAAAAAAACCACCACAACACAAAAAGAGACCTTCACAAAATTCCCCCTAAGTGAGCAGATTAAATCCAACTCCATAAAGGATTCAAACACCAAATTTCAAATTGAAGGTAGTATGGATAAGATATGGATTTATTCCTAGAACACATAGTTTGTACAATAAAAGTGGCTTTGAGGTTGTTAGAAGTTATTAAAATGTTATTTTTGTAAGTGTTCAGAAACCAGCTTTCAGTCTTTCCCGAGTTATTTTGAAGGTCAGCATCTAAGCCAAGTATCTATTTGAAGATTAAATAGCCATATGTTTAATATTAAGGTATTGAACCTGAGCAGTAAGTTACCAGGAAACAGATTACAGTCCAAGTACTGAGCATTGATATAGAGCCTTCACTCTACAACAGAAGAAAGTCACAGGATTAGAAGAAAACCCAAAACATTCAAGGATGTATGCAAAGAGAACAGCTTCAAACTCTCCGAAAACCTTGAAGACTCCTTTCCTCTCCTAGGTGGAGGAAAATATAAAACTACCTTCTGGGTTTCTGAAAGCTTTTGGCACAGAAAGTGGATTCCTTACTTCCCTACCATGGGACACATGCACAAGTCTCAGCCTCTCTGACTTTAAGTTTCACAGCAGATTCTTCTGGACAAACCTGGGAAATATTTCCTTTTACATGGTGACCTGAACACCAAATCCTCCTCCCTCTGATGTAGTAGCACAATTGTCAAAACAGATAAAAAGAAATGGACTGTGATGGATATAGGCAACTGTAAGTAACATTTTTTCAGACTTAATGTAAGTGTTCTCCGAAGATAGATAAAATTAGGACAATACAAATAACACTCCCTCTGAAAAAAAGAAACGACCACAAGTACTTGGAGGTAACCATCACTTTTGGCCAAAAGTACCACTGGCACAAACTCCAGAAAAAGCTAGTTGGCTGCCTAATGAGTCTTCTGCATTTTTTTTGGTTTCCAGGTTAGTTTTAATAATCTTTGATTTTCAGAAAAATGGATCAATCTCCCTCTGTTCTCACTAGTTACACCTATGTGATATGCCAATACTGCAGTCTCATGTAGGCATTGAAAAGGAGGACTGACCGTTCACTCCAAGGGCAGAACAGTTTTTATATTACACAGCACACACACAGAGCAGGATTCACACACTGACGACCACTTAGAAATAGTAATACAGTGGTATTTTGAAGAACTTCAGTGAAGTGACTAGATAGAAACATCTATCGTAGGCACTAATGAATACCTGGTAACAGTCCAGGATTAAAAAAAAAAAATTAAGATGCTTAGAGCATATAGGTAAATACTCATCTCATTTAGGCACCCATAAGACTGTGCCCTATTGAAACATTAATGTTCCAGGCACTTTAGTTCACACTTCCATAGATAAGTGTACCTGTCAAATAGCTGCTACTTGTAAGGAATGAAAGGTACAGAATTCACAGGCACACAAAGAAAACTTCAGGAGAATCACAGAATGGTTGAGGCTGGCAGGGACCTCTGGAGGTCACCTGGTCCAACTGCTTTGCTCAAGCAGGGCCAATAGAGCCAGTTGCCCAGGACTGACTCCAGGCAGCTTCTGAGTACCTCCAAGGATGGAGGCTCCACAACCTGCCTGGGCAACCTGTGCCAGTGCTCATGAAACCTCACAGTAATAAAACAGTAGTGAGCCTTAGACACCCTTACTACTCACTATTGCTGAAAGTGAAAAGCTTAAAGCTTGAACATTATCATTAGTAACACCCCTAATTTAAGAGATAGACAAAAATTTATACTCCCGACTCTGAGAACAGAGAGGAAAAACACAGGTAAATACAAGCAATATTTCATTTTACTTCAGTGAAAGCAAAACTCTGCAAATAAACCTTGAAATTCAATGCTGAATTTTTTTTTTTTCCTGAGTAAAAGCCTCTTCACTGACATTTTGGTTTTGGCTTAACATTTCTTGAGTCATTCCACTTCTCTCCCACAATCCTATTATATTACTCAGATTTCTTATAGATAATAATTTACTCTATTATTTACGTGAACCAAATATCACAGCGTATCTTCATGGCACAGAAGATATCATAGAATCACAGAATCATTTAGGTTGGAAAAGACCTTTAAGATCATCCAGTCCAACCATTAACCAAACACTGCCAACCCCACCATTAAACCATGTCCCTAAGCACCACATCTACATGTCTTTTAAATACCTCCCAGGCATGGTGACTCCACTTACTTGGGCAGCCTGTAGCACTGCTTAACAACTCTTTCAGTGAAGAAGTTTTTCCTAATGTCCAATCTAAACCTTCCCTGGTACAACTTGATGCTATGTCCTCTTGTCCTATCACTTGTTCCTTGGGAGAAGAGACTGACCTCCACTTCACTACAGCTTCCTTTCAGTGAGCTGCGCAGAACAATAAGGTCTCCTCTGCCGAGCCTCCTTTTCTCCAGGCTGAACAACCCCAGCTCCCTCAGCTGCTCCTCAGAAGACTTGTTCTCTAGACCCTTCACGAGCTTTGCTGCCCCTTCTTTGGACATGCTCTAGCACCTCAATCTCATTCTTGTAGTGAGGGAGCCAAAACTGAACCCAGTATTCAAGGTGCAGCCTCACCAGTGCCAAGTACAGGGGTAAAAAAAGTGACTGCATTTGAGTCAACTGGAAGGGTTCTCTGATTCCTCATCATCAGTGTGCAACAGGAAACAAAGGAAACCTTTACCAGAGA
The DNA here is from genome assembly GCA_033124195.1 of Coracias cyanogaster. Taxonomy (NCBI): domain Eukaryota; kingdom Metazoa; phylum Chordata; class Aves; order Coraciiformes; family Coraciidae; genus Coracias; species Coracias cyanogaster. The sequence goes on along the minus strand of JAVSBS010027768.1, from coordinate 43,251 downwards.
AATGAAGGAGATGGCCTCCCCAGTGAGTTAGGTGTGTGTGCACGTGCATACATATGTACACATACAGGGGCAGGAAAGGTAAGGAGGAGGAAACAGTTACCTTTTACATCAGAGTTTTCTAGTTCAGTTGTTCAATCAGGAGAAATTGCCTCATGAGCTCCAACGATCACTGCTTAACATTCCAATGGAAACTGAACTGGCTATAAGGACGAGGAATGGGAAAATACTTTGTATCTTTAGCTTTCTATATTGTATTTGAGAAGGAAAATTAAGGTGTCCAAGTCTTCATCTAGTCTGCTTTCTCTAAGGGTTCTGTCAGGACACAGCAATGAAAATAAGCACTATACAACCAAGCAGATGGCATCAGGTTCTTCAGAAAGTTGTGCTAGATCTCAACTTTCAAACCTGCATTTGGTAACACATACACTACTTCATTCTTAAGGTGTCCTTCACTACAAACAGAATGTATGTACCACAGTTAACTGTCTTATGAATTATGTTAATGCAATTCCACTTGCAGTTTAACCTGTTTTAAGGGAGGAGGGATTTATTCATCTCCAAACCAAGCATGGACTGCACAGTAAAGCACCAGACGGATATCTCCAGGATATTGACATGGTGAGGAAAAAAGGCTGGTCTGCATCTATCCTATGTTCCAGTATTTAAAGAACTCAAATGTCAGATGCAGACTGAAACAAATTATAAATGTTCTACACAGCTTAAGGTGGGCCTAGAAACAACCTTGACACCACTATCAATTAAAATATCAAGCCCAGATTTCAGTACAGCATTAACTACACAGCCTTAAATAATGTTCCCATGCTGCAGACTCATGAGACAAACACAACTAAAGCCTTCATAAATAAATTTTAAATGTTCCCTTCCACCTCAGGCTAAATTGTGCTGGTTTTAAACATGGTGGTAAGACAGTTCTAAATGAGAAGGGTGAGCTCAGGAAATACACTTATTTTATTTTCAGTAAGACAAGCTGACCACTGTAGTACTTCTATTAGCGTGTCAATTTTAAGGAGTTCGAATCTCTTACTTTCTCTTGGCCAGCTGCTGCTGGGATGCTGGTTAAGTTAGAAAGGTAGTAAAAACAAAACAAATTTAAAGTCTTTTAATACATTGCTACAAATATCAGATATCAAAAACAAAAATTACAAAACTATAAAAAATATAATTGAGCTTGAAGTTATAAAATTAAAGGGAAAACAGAAATGCATGTTAAGGCAGTGTGTTTTCATACTTTCACTGCTATACACTAAGAATATTGCTGTGACTTCAGCTTATATTTGTGTGCATGAGGAAAGAGGAGTGGAGAAGAGTAAGAGCAGCAGAACGACCTAGAAAAAGAAAATACTCATTTAAAAGAAAAACAAACAAAAAAAAAAACCAAAACAAAAAAACCCCAACAACAACAAAAAAACCCAAACACTTGTCTAGAATAACGCCTGCGATCAGAAAGATTCTTTGCTAGTCAGGAAGATCAGAAAATAGGAATCTGTTCCAGGACATACAGTTCTCAAAGGAAATGGATGAAGTCATGTAGACCATGGTTACTTCTTCAGATACTCCCTGAAGATTTCAAAAAACAAGCACAAAATGAACAGATTTAGGGAAGGTGGTAGAAAGCATCCTCACTTTTGTAGGTGTTGGTCCTACTCCCTAGAGACAGGCAGAGAAGAAGGAAGGTTATAAAACACTGAGAAGGAGAAAGAGATAACTGGAAGTGAAATAAAGAGCAAAAGGGAACACGACAGCCATAACATGAGCTAAAAGGAAGGAAGGAGGCTTGAGAAAAACCTAATGTTTGGTCTTCAGTTTGTACATAAAATTTCTCTGTAGGTCTAAAAATGAGATGAATGTTATTCCCGGGAGGGACTCAGTTAGGGCCATTCTCTGGGAAGCATGAACCACAATTCAAAGGAAGGTGGCACTTCTCTTGCTGGACAGAGATTTTAAGTTTCAGTAGCCCAACTTTAAAGTCTTTTTCCATGACGATATATAGAATAAAACACCAACTGTTGCTGCTTCCAGCACTACAAGCATGTAAGATGATCTTTGGTAACTGCTAAACAGGAAAACAAAACAATCCGATGCCTTACAACTTCCTCAAGTGAGTTTCAAATTATCCATTAGGCAAAATCAACTCCTGAAAGTGAGTTATCTGCATGGTTCCCTATTGTCAGGGAAGCAGAAGTTTGGTATCATACAGGCCAACTTGGTACATAAAAGGAGTCTCCTGTGCACAATAAATAATAAAAAAATATATGGTCAGAACAAACTTTTGGAAACTAGTTACTGTGATTTGAAAGAAATTACAATAAGACTGCTTATGAAGAAAACTGGAGAAAAAAGACTGGCAGATTACACCCTCTAACCCCCCCCCCCACCCCGTTTTTTTTCTCTAAACTTCAAAGTTTCACAGTTCAGACTCAACAGCTTACCTATATTTTTACTCACAGCACATTTTCAAAATCCACCTAATTCTTTAATGTGAGCACTTAAACATCTTTCCTTTAAAAAAAAAAAAATCACTTGGTGATTACACCAATCCCAGCAGCCTGGAATTTGACAGAAGCCTGGTAATATCTGTCATCGCCTCCGTATACTTACAAGAAGGGTACAAAAAAAAAAACCAAAAAAAAACCACACACACAAAACCCAAAAGATGAACAAAAAGAGCATTTGAAGCTCTCAAGGCATGCCTACAAATAAAAGCTATCCTGCAAAAACATTCTAAGGGGTTTGTACAGCCTTAGATATATCTGAATCTCAGACTTCCACTGGAAAATTCAAAAGCAGAGACATTCAGAAAGTTTTACATTTTTTACTCCTGAGCTACTTACGCTCCCTGGAGCGGTGGGCCTAACAGTGCATGTTTCCAGAAAAGTCTAATTTTAACACGAAATATTTTAATTATTCTAGAAGTGTTCTGACAAACTTTTAGCTGATACTCTGGAATGCATCACCAAAATCTTACCATGTGTATTTCTTATTATGATTAACAGAGATAAATCACCCTGAATGACACATATCCAAAACATATTGAAACCAGCACATGGCAGAAAAAGGTAATTCTTCAGCTGAAAAGCCCAATGAAATACAAATGGTAACAACAGGCCTGAAGGGATGATGGGTCTCATACAAGAAAGGCAAAAAGCATAAATAAGGAAACCATTTCTCCTTTCCAGTACGTGTTAAGCCAATCACAACATATTAAAACATTTCCCACTATGTGCGTTCATATCTAAGACCTAGAGGCTGGTTTTTACTTTACAAGAGAACATATGTTTGGTGACAGTTTCTGAGAGTTTTTCAATACGGAAAAGGGAGATATCTTGATAACGGCAACAGTAAGAAGTGTTAGGGTTTTTTCCCCCATCTGAAATTCTATAGCTATTTTGAATGATATAAATGCTTTGCCATCAAGCAAACACAGGTAACAAGTGAAGACCTTGCTGTGCACACTGGTTGTCCACAGTGTTTCAGGTGTCTTGTGTAACTAGCAGCTAGCACAGCAATCCTTCCTGACTACAATGGCTCAAGGACAGTGGATAGGTAAGAAACCTGCTGAGAGCTTCTCTCTCCATTACAAGTCACATGCAAAATCTGGGAAGGCTTAAAAACGCAACGTCCGACAACTGCTCTTCTTGCAAAGCTAAAGTAAAACGGGCACCATCTACCCAGGACACACACTGTGGAAGACACTCTGTCTTCAAGCAGCGTCACAACCCTGTGCCAGAAATTCACATAAATGAAAGCTACCGAGGCATTTTTTGCCAATTTTTGCTCCGCCAGTTGTGATTAGGAACACAAATACTATCTTCCAGCAATTTAAGCATAATTTTTAATGCTTTCTAATGTTATAAGGATTTCAACATATGTGTACGGATAATATTTACCAAGTGGTCTTATGTTTTAACACTGATGGAGCAGAAAAACTTGCAACATGTTATTTTCTCTTTCCATGAAACAAAACTACTGGTAACACCAAGGAACTACAGCCCCACTCCCACCTCAACAAAACACATTTCTTTGCTCAAGCATTACCTGGCTATAGTGATTTTGATGAACACATTATTAACTCCTATAAAATGGACATTTTGGAATTATATCACCAATCCTAGTGTTAATCCTAGTTAATTCTATATTTTAACTGGGTTGCAAATTTTGCAGAAAAAGAAAATAATCAAAATAACCATTATCAGTGAAGTAAAAATTCCATGTTATACACCAAACAAGAGTCCTAACAAAGTTTCTATGGCACCGAGTATTTGACCACAGTTCTGCTTGGATATCACGACCTCTTGCAAGGTAGGTAAACATCACTTTTTACACCATGCCCTGACCCAGGGGGAAAGCCTGGGAAACATTTCTGCAGTCATGGCACATTTAAAGTACACATGAAGGCCATTGCTTTCACATGACAAAAAAAGGAGTCTTAGTAACTTTAAGATTTGTTCAGTGAGGGGCTGAGTGCAACAAACACACACCCTCATGTCTGTGGAAAAATAAATGGAGGCACTAAAAAAGAAGGAGAATTCCAGCAGGTATGAGGTTGAGGATGTTCTATATTAACACCAATTACCTTTTTAGCACATGCTATCTCCCTCTTCTCAGTTTGTGAGCATTAAAGAAGAGATCAGCTTCAAGTATTCTAATCATCTCTATGGTTAGAAATCACACTTTGAGCAGTCTTTGTTCTGACCTATTCAAGGCAATGCAGTAACAATTGTTCTAATAAGGAAGACCCATTTTCCATCAGGTAACATGGAAACACACTCTGCATTGAGCATACTGATATTTAGTCAAGGGGTCATTACCTTATGAGGCTACTGCAGATTACTGAGTTAAAACCAGAAGCTGTGGTTTGAGGAAAACTCAGTTCATTGTTGAAATGCAGAAGCCTATGACTCAAAACCCTCACAGTGCAAGCTAAAAAAACTTTAAACAAGAAATAATACATTTCAGGCACAGAACCACAGAATCAGAAAAAAGTTTCCTTGCCCATGTAAGAATCAGACTTCAGACTGTAACCAGTGCTGTGTCTTCTCCCACACCACCTCCTTCCTCATAGCCTCTTTCCAGTCTGTGGGGATTTTAAGATTAAAATGAAAAATTTTCATGACAACATCAGTGTATTTTGGAATTTATATTTACTTTCCACAAAATAAAAGTCTTCCAAATTCATAGTCACAAAACATTCCCAGCAACTTTCTGTTGATTTTTGTGTTAGCATCTTTTCCCAAATGATTTCACCGTGGTTACCATTCTGTCAATGGAGCAAGAAGAGGCAGCTGAAATCATTTAACTGTATAGTACTTAATAGTTACACAGTATAAGTAACAAAATCCAGAAATTTCAAACAAACTAAGAACTGGAGAGAGAAAAACAAAACAAAAGTTAAAGGAACTTCATGGAAAAACTCATGATGAATTCTTTGGTTATTTGCTAAAGATGTACCAATAAGGATTATGCCTGCCAAGTTGGAAATGTAGGACTAGAATCACTGGAGGTCAAAAAAAAAAAAAGTCTGTATTTAGCTGACTGGTGAAGAGGACTTCTCTCCAAGACGCAGTACACCCACTGGAGTGACTCCTCTGCCAAAGAAAACTTCAGTTCTTTTCTCCAGTATCTCAGAAGAGTATCCAAACCACAATGTTATACTATATTCTGGGGTCCACATTCATCAAACTTTCCTGTTGACTTCATTGCAGGCACCTCCTTGCAGACTTGCATCCTCACAATTGGGATAAAAACCAGTTCTTTCTCACTTTTTTTCCTAGGATCTATTTAATTGTCCAGTACAAGATGGCCTCCAGTAAGAACAGTAACGTGAGATTCATTTATTGCCTAGCAGTTAAGGCATTGTTTCAAATACATAGATCCAAATTACTTAAGGAAAGAGAATACACCTGGCTCTTCTACATCTAGGTATCATTCTTGCATATTTAACATAGAAATAGTGTACTAGGAAAACACTTCCTCCAAATTTTGTAATCTATTTCTTAAAATAAGGAAAAGCTAGAAAGAATAACAGTGAAATGCAAACACCTACTAGCTGGAATAAAATAATTACAGGCTATAGTTGTCAGACGTATGCAACTACCCTGCACTTCCCACCTTTGCAAAAAGAAACTATTTTAATAAATAAATAAACAAATGAATGTCCCAGGATTATCTCTAAGCTTTTAGTAAAAAGGAGAGATGCAGATCTGTTGATGCTATAGAAACCTTCTGGGAAGAAAGGAAGAAATGAAAGGATATACATAGCAAAATGAAGACTGTCCCAACTCTACCCCTTTCTCCCACAGGTTTCCTCTGCTGTTCCATTCCCCAGCCCAACCCTCACTAATTAGCTTTTAGATGCTCCACTCCCTCCACCTACCATGTTTCCCAGACTTCCCAAAGGCACCTGCAACAACAACATGGGAGCTGTGGGATTTCTGACACTAAGTCTCCCTCTAATCATTTACTTTTGGATCAGAAAGAATCTTTCCTGCTAGACTGGAGTGATAGGAAGCTAAAGAGATATTTTCCAACTTCTTTGTAGCTTGGCAGGGGATTAAGATAAGTAATATAAAAGCATAAAGAAAGACTTGGAATTTGTGATTGTGTTTCTGGCAGAAAGAAACCATAAAGATGGTTCCCAAAAGCAAATGACTCGTAGAAGCACACAGGTCACTATCACAGTTCTAAAATAAAGAGAAACTTGAAGGTTTTTTGGTGTCACCTCTATTACTAACCCCCTGCAAGGGTGAATAAGATCAAGAAGAAAAAACACTTCTAGGAATTGGCCAAAGCACCAGAATGCTGGAAGTTCCTTTTAATAATCTAGGAAATCCTTCAAAAAGCTACACTACAAAAAAATTTTTAAAAAATTACAAAAGAAAAATGGCCAGGGATGGGAGACAAACTCACTGGTCCTCCTTCCTGCCCTCCTTTGTCAATAACATTGTTGGCTGTCTTACAAATCCTCACTACAGATGCATTAGCTCTTTCCTTGCATTGTCAATTCTGCATAAATAATTCTTAATATAAAGCAATCCTTACCGTGGAGTATTTCTAGTAATACTGAATAAGTAATGTAGACTAAAGGTCTAAACATCACATTGCTGGTTATCAGTATTAATTTAAAAAACAATTATTTTAGAGAAGGAATCAGAAGAGCTGTTTACATACTACAGCCCCATTTAATAAAATGAAGCCCATGAGAAAATTATTTCATGCATTTCTATGATTAAGATATTTATTTTAAAGCTTGCCACTATGAATATAAAACTATATGGCAATTTTCTTCTCTGAAAATTAAAATCAATAAAATGACATTTCTATTAAATCTGTACAGTATTTTCTTATTTTTATATAAAGTAACCAAAAGTATATAAAGTGACTTAATAGATACAATGGTTTAGCTTGTCCTGAAAGGTCACTACTTGATGTCAATGAAGATTGAAATGAAAACACAGATAATATTCAATAATTCAAATCTTAATAAAATAGTCCTTATGCATAAACCAGCAATTTTTATACAATAAATCACCATCCTCAAATAACAGCAGTAGATCAATTTAATAAAAGAACACTGAGCTGGAAAGATGTTCATGTTGCCTCCTTGCAGCTTCTAACTCAGACATGCTAAATGCTCAGAGGCATGTCTTTTTCCATTGGTTGAGAGATGGGTCTTCTAGATCTCCTGAATGACAGCAGTTTCCTGCATGCATGAATACTTACTTCCTTCATAAAGGATTTCAAAATTTTCTAGTTTAAATAAAAGAGTTATGAATTTTATTATAAACTGACAATAAAAAAAATTAAGAACTACACCTCGGGGTTTTTAGATATACAGCTATCAACTACCACAAACAGAAGGTTCTATAAAGTGCATTACAAATGCTCCATCCAAACAAAATTTGAAAACTACTCATTTCTGCCTAAAAAAAGTGCCTTGGGGGAAAAAAGTACTTTAGAACCCCATGCTTCCACTTACATCAAAGATAAATAAAGATATTCAAGTTTAGTATTGGTAGCTGTACCATCTGTACACTTTACAAGTAGTAGAAGTACTTAGCATGTCTATTTTTACTCATGTAGAACTCTAAGTTATCCTAAAACCAAACAGAAACTGTTTTTTTTCACTCAACTTATTCTCTAAGAGAGCAGCAGAGAAAAATGTTCAACATGTTATTCCCTTTGCAGGCTTCCAGCTACACGTTAAAGCTTTTAGCAAAGAACTATGGAAATTCCACATAACACACGCATGCTAAATACGGCAGAAATGTACAAGTTCAGACCGATGTAGGAGTAGGGAGAGCACAAAAGTTCAGCAATGTATTTCGTTCCTGGCTCAAACGAGGTGGAATAACTAACGCTCCAGTGCGAGCTCCTAAAACTAATTAATTTCACAGATGACTCTACCTACTTCCCACAATATGCTAGAGAAACAATGGTCAGAAAACCACTTTTTGAAGTAACAGTTTGTTTGGGATGTTCTTCACACAGTTTTTTTTACCCCAATATTACTAACAATCCCTGTTTCATCTTCTTACTCTATTCATTTTCATAGCTCAAATACATGAAAATGTTGCAAGAACACAGACTAACCTGACACATTTTGCTTTTCTACCTACATTAAATAGTCAGTCAAAAGTAGTAATTATAGCCCACTGCACAAAAGCTGAACCATTGCTCAGCTAACGAAGTCGCAGTGAGGCAGGTAGTGCAGAAAAGCAATGCTGAATGAACTAGACCATTAGCTATATCCTCTTAGCCTATTTTTTTATAACTTACACTGAGGCCTCTTTAAAAGAGGTACATTCTAATTTATGGAAGCAACCAACTGACATTTAACTACTTCAATGAAACGGAGCACAGATCACATCTCATCACATCTTGAGCCAATGTGTGCAACAACCAACATCCACTTATTTCCCCCTCAGCTGTCCTCAGATACAGAGCTGCTAGTCAACAAACCAGAGGTCTCCTTAAGTATGGTTAAATAAAAAGGACAGATTTTTGCCTATTATGTCCCCAACTGACTTAAGCAAGATTTCTTATAAAACCTTATAAAATCTTTTATGTATCTACAAAAACAAATTCACGTTAAGCCATTACTCCTCAACAGTCAGAGGTTTCTCTTTCCAGCCACTGATTCTTGAATTTCTTTTTATCTTGCTCTCATTAAAATATGATGTAGTTAAAGAATATGCACATGGTATTTACCTGTCCAGCCCAGCATTCCTAAATGTCTAAATACAGATACCAAAAACACCTAAAAAATTATGCGTGCTGAAGTCTACGCTTTGTAATACAAAAATTAATATAACTAACATTCCCAGTCTCTCCTTGACATACCTGTAGTAATTTTCTTGCTCTTACTGTCTTCACCTTCACTTTGTTTTACAGTCATTGTGAAAGGACAGAAAAACAGACACCCCTGGAATACTTTCACAAACAATGCTAATCTACAGTGTAGTTACACATTCCAATCTTGGGTCCTCAGAAACAGGCCATACACTCACGTTAACACTTCAGATCAATTTGCTGGAATATACCTGTAAGATTAGACTTTTTTATTATTATTATTCCTCTGCAGAACTGCAAATAAAAGACTTGGTGGTGTAAAGCTATAATTTTATCATGTTTTCAGGCTTCACTATAGACACTTATCAATGTGACATGCTATCAAGAATGCTAAAACCTTCCATTTCCTGCCATTTTTTACGGTTTTCTCAAGTTTAGTATTAGATACGTCTGTCCTCTATGTTACACATTATAAACACGCTCCACATTTAGCTGTGTACACACCCTTTGAGACATCAGTAGAAGCAGGACGCAGGCAAAGAGCCAAGATATCGACCACTCTCAACACAAGATTTACCGTTAAATATAGTCTTTAACCATGCACCTTACAGATGATGTTATGGGCTTGTGTAACTGTCAGTTCCATACACTTTTATTTTAGAAGGGAGGAGAAAAAACCCTGATCAAGCTACTTGTCAAATCAGAATCCCAGACTAATCAGGACGTGCCTCTATACAAGAAAAAGACTCTAATAAATTTTAAGTGGTGTTATTTCAAATAACACCAGTTTAAAGAACTAGACTTTGTATCTAACTTAAGATGTTAGCTTCATGTCAAAAATAACTAACCAAACAGCTGCCTTTGATACAACTGATTAAACAACTTTTGTCTCTTGTATTACTAATGGAAAGAGTAAACAGGTTGTAATATAATGTACAATCATTCAGTTACCAGTAAACATTTCATAGAGATCAGAGCACTGAAGTCCCAGTTCATGCTGAATGATTTTATAGACAAATAAATATGAATTTAAATGCCAAATAAACATGCACTGTTAACAAGGTACCTCAAGACTATTTGCTGAGCCATTACACACTGTGGCCCGTGCAGTCGGAGGTACATGCAAGCATAAAACATGAAGGCAAACACTGCTTCCAAACGAGGTTCAAGACTCTTGCACTCTCCAAATCACTTTTCCAGAAAAATCAAGACAAATTTGGAAAACTGACTGGTTTTAATTAGAGATAAATCTCATATTAGAAAGGATTTCCAAGCTGCTTTTATTTTGTATGATAGGAACAATTGCTCACCATGAAATAGTGCTTGAAATTAGCAAAGAAGTTTCTAAAAGTAAATACTTCAAAACTAACTCTGAACATTCGTCCCACATTAGCTTCCTCACATAATGAAAATGTGTTTTCCAGTACTCTACACCTATATTTGTACCAGAGTTATACTGGTACCCACAGCAAAACTGGGGAGTACAGCTTTTCTATGTGGAAAAACATAGAAATTAAAGTTTCCATAAAGTTTCCATCAAGAAAGGAAAAAAGCAGCAGGTTTACTCTTCACTTATGTTTATGGATATGTTTAATTTCCTAGAGTTTACAAATACAATGCACTGCAACACAAACACAGTAGCAACTTAAGCTTAGTTCAATATAGAATGTACCAAATCAACTGAAATATTGAAGAGATGGAAGACGTACATACTGTGACTGCACAGCAAGTTAAGGGTAGCTTACCTTTAGAGGAAAAACAGCAGTTTCAAAAAAATGCTAGTAACTGTATTTTTGCAAAGCTTCAATGTTTCACTTTCTCCCCAAATAAGTGATTTTATTTGCAAAACACGTTTTTAAAAGTCATGCCCTGATGAAAGAGGGGAAGGGAAGAAACCTGCCTTTAGCAGCAGAAATCATTGTATTCCACTGTTTTGAAGGGAACATACACACCACATTTCACTTGCACAGGCTGGGCTGCAACCGCTAACACCAGCGGGACTCTGCAGTCACAGCAGACAAATCTTTATACAGTAGCAAGCGCTACGCAATAAACCCTTCTGAACACTGGCCCACCTCACCTGCCCTCAGCGTATGAAAAACTCCTACATTTTTAAGTGGTGTTTTTATTAAAATAAACTCAATGAGAATTTGCGAAGAGATATCAAGGCAAGGCAAGCAGACGGAGAGGCTAGCTGCCACATAACAATAGCTGGTGAAATATTACTCTTATTTTCTGTAATAAACACCAAGATCAAAACATTATGCAACTTAAATTTCCTTGAAAGGTTCCCAGCAGGAGTTTTCCTTTTTGTTTGTGCAGTACGCGATTTCCTCTCACCCACAAAAAACATACCAAGAATGTGCATGTGCCACTAACACTAAGCAGCACTTCCTTAATCACTCATTTCCAACAATTTATGGATGATCAGTGGCAAAAACGAGCAAAAATAATGAAAGCATGCAATGAAAGCTCATTGAGACAAACCGGCTTGGACTTCCTACTCATTTCTGTGTCTCTTTAAGATGGGGGTCTGATACAAATTAGCCACTGGGGAAAAAAAAGTCATCTGGTCATAAAATACAGTACAGGGTCACTTTTATGTAAGTTTGCCAAAAGGGACATAAACCAGGACAATTTCAAACTGTGACACAGGATAGAAGTATATTAAAAAAATCTTTGTTCCTCCTCTATTGTGCTGTCATGTTGCTCAGCTTTATAGACATTCTGAGCACCAGCTCTGGCCTCTTCGCTTCCACCTGGTCTACCTAATTAATTAAGCAAGGAAGTTACCTCAAATTTTTGTACTATTTGTTTTTATTATCATGCACTTCTTTTGATGTTCCAGGAGTTAACCTCTTAATCCACAGACTCTGTGTGTTGTGTTCTGAACATTTTGCGATGTCTGGATAATTTGGATAATTGGTCAGGATGTTGCTGTCGCTCATGTTAAACTTTATGCCATGACTTCAAGTTCAAAGATCAGTATTAAGGTAAAATACTTCATAAAGCCTTTTTAAAACTCTACATTTCTGATTATGCAATACCTAGTTATTCCAGTTTCTCACGGTGGTAAATTGCACTATTTGTATTTTCTTACAAGGAAATTACTCCTAAACATCTTTATCTTTGTCAACTTCAAACAAATACAAATTTCTGTTGAAGTTACATCAAGAGAAAGCATATTTTAAAGGTCAAGAAAAGGTATAGCAATTATCTCCTCAAAATTCTTGTCTCCTTCACACAGCAGCACATGTGATTTTCTGTGCAGTCTGTTACCACTCATGGCAACATCAGCACTGTGAAGTACAGATGCCCAACTGCAAATACCACAATTTTCCTTCTTTGGAGAGAAGGATAAAGAATGCAGTTAATCCTAACATTAAGAAATGTGGTTGACACCTTTGTTTCATAACTATACCACAGAATTTGAGAAGGCCAGTGGTAAAGTGTCTAAACAAAAACTACAACTTGATGCACAGACTCTACAAAGGAAGACAAGAAAAATATAGAAAGATATGAACAAGTTTTTAATACTGATGCAGGAAATTAAAGTTACTTCGGCTATTTCACTAGCTCAGTTAATCACACCAGCTCCAGTGTAACATATCACACTGACCTCCAACTACTTCAATGTCTTGAAATACACATACATATATTATACACCTTCAATATTGCTTTTAGAATTATTTTCCTGATAACAGAAGTCTGCAACTGCCATTAAATGCATATAAACTACAGCAAGGAAGAGCACTTACAACTCTTTAAAAGGGCACAGCCAACCCCCTTAGGCCCAAAATGCCCTTTTTGAATTAACATGGAGCTTTTAATTAAAAACTAGGCAGAGAATCAGTTTGATTTTCAGTACAATGCCGCATCTGTCCATGGCAAGTCCCTAATTTCCGTATTTCTCTCCTCTGAACAGTATGCAAGTTCTTGCTTTTTTTATACTGCTGCCCTGGGGAATTGAAAGAGTCTATAAGAGGGGCCATGTGCCATTTAGAAAGTGTACCAGCAACCAAGAAAAAGGCATAGTAAACTGGAAGATGGTTAATCAAACCTAATCTGATTCATGAAACAGCTAAAGGGGCAATACTTCCTTACAACAACACAGACAGAAGAGTCAAAGCTCGTAGTAGTAATCTATGAACTATATGAAATACCATAGCTTGCAAAAAGTTCACATTACAGTGAATCAATTAAATCAAATTTTACAGCATAACCTATGATAAACACTCAGATGGCTAAAAATTTCAGGAGTTAGGCCCACATGTGATAATAACTAACACTACTGTTGCAATTTCAGCTGAACAAAGAAATCTATTTTAAAAAATGAAAAAATGCATTCAGTTTCAGAACTGAACTTCTTTTAATCATTCATTTCGGGAACTTCTATTAAAATCTAACCAGTAATTCTTATGTGAACACCTTCAAATACCCATTGTGACTGTGCACACCAAAATCTCACGTGACCTATTTATTGACTATAATGGAGGCAATTCTATGACAAATTCAAGACGACCTGCATAAAACCTTTCCCTAAAACAGTCTTTTTATCCAAAGTTTGAGCTGAGCTGGGTATCCAGAATCAACTGCTTTTCCTACTCCTTATATTCAACACCCAACTGAAAGATTAAAGATTACATATCCTGTGCCAAACCTCCCTATTGCACATCTTCACATTTACAGTAGATCACTCTTCTCTTAAATGCTGCGAGTTTTGCCAAATTTATGGAATGTTCTTTTAAATTGAGATCACTAAAAATCTGCTTTTGCCCATTAACAGTAATAGCATTTGAATGATATTTTACCTCTCTGGCCCATTAGTCTGATGTGATGAATGAC
>JAVSBS010027766.1:0-45285 GCA_033124195.1 Coracias cyanogaster | reverse complement strand
CCTGGGCCTGGCACGCTGGGTCGCCTGCAGCCTGGGCCTGGCGCGCTGGGTCCCCTGCAGCCTGGGCCTGGCGTGCCGGGTCGCCTGCGGCCTGGGCCTGGCGTGCCGGGTCGCCTGCGGCCTGGGCCTGGCGTGCCGGGTCGCCTGCGGCCTTCGCTACCTCCCTGCCCCTGCCCTCAAGGTTTCCGCTGCAAAGCGGAATGTTAGTGTCGAAAGAAATGTCTATGTTGGTTTGTGGCCCCATGTTTCCATATTCAAATCAAGTTAGAAACTATATGAAAAACAGATACCTTTGCTTTAATTAGTAAATTCATATAATTCCATAGTGTTTTGTTTGATAATTCCATAGTATTTTGTTTATAACACTTAGCTGTAAAATTGCTTTTAAAATAAATGGATGCATAAATTAAGTGCCACTGTTTTTTGAAAAAACTCAAAGTGTTTTAGAAAAAAAGAATAAAGAAATCACCTGAATAGTTCAGTCCATTTGTCTGACTTTCATGTGCACAAAATTGGCCTGTAACAAGACCAATAACAGCGTAGTCAAAATATGAAAAGGGGATTTTCTTATTCATAGGGAGTATATGTAATGTTTTATTCAGAAAAGAATGAAGTTACTCAAATTTAGCCATTTAAATACAACACTCAGCAACCCAAATACTTAAGACTTTCTCTATATTTTTCAGACAGAATTCTTTGTTGCTCAAGAGCAAGCAGAGTGAAAATCTAAAATTAAGCTTATTAAATGAAAATGTCTTCTCAATGAATACTGATATAATTAGTAGCTACAAATATATTAAAATTTCAGTACTGTAGGGCAGAGAGTGAATTGCGAAGTCCTGAATGGAGTGCTAACTTGAATTTATACTTTCCTTGCTTCCTCTTTTTGTGTTGACTTTGTCCTACGCTTGGTGGGTGCTTTACCCTGTAACTTTCTAGCTTTCTGGTAAAAGTCAAATTTTTTTCATTTCTCTTTCTTCAATTCCATAGCCATACACTGAAGATAAAATTGATGTGCTGTCTAGGCTAAGATAGAATACCTGTTTGTGAATTCCATGTAAATTTATATACCTCACCATTTGTTTAGTTTCATGTATATTGAAGTCAATTTTTCAAATACAAAGAGAACCTGAGAAACAAAAAGAAATAAACAGCCTGTCTACTTGAACTTGTGCCAACTGAGCCATCAATCAGATATGAAATACTCAACTCTTAATTTCAAGATACAGCATGTTCAGTAGTACTAGTCTAAGGTATTAATCTATTCTTTGTTATTTGTTCCTGAGAGATACTTCCTTCTTCATTCTCCCAGTGTAACTCGCTGTACTGCACAGAGAACGTGGTGTGAATCAGATCAGGGAACTGGTTTGGCTTGAGGTTGTTTGCTGACATGCACCTAAGATAATATAGTCGCCAAAAATAGCACAGTCATGCTCCTACATCTTGCACTGTGTTGGTACAAATATTGTTGGCTTCACGGCAAGCAGGCTCAGAGTGCTATTCTATATGAGAAATACTCCAACAAAAAGGCGTGACTTTTTAGATGCTGTGTTGAGAACACTGTGGGGGGAGGCGTTGAGCAGAGGTGGAAGAGAGCAAGAATGGGATTAGTAAAAAGTACTCTTGCTTCTATTGTGCTGTAAAATGCCTGCCAGACTACACAGCCTTAAAAGAAAACTTTGCAGTGGGAGCTGTCTTTAATCTGTTCCTTTAACTGAAGATTTAACAGGAAACAGGTGAACAGGTTTAGCTGAGCCAGGGGGTGGGAATAAGTGGACAAGAGTGTGTGTAGGGAATACTTAAAGCCAGGATTGCTATAAAATGTCTTCTATCATGAAACCATGTCACACTGAGACAATGGAAAGCTGGCCTGAGGGAGGAGAATGGCAGGAAAGAAAAGAAACGTGTGTAGAAAAGTTGTCTAGAAGGAGAAAGGTTCTCTAGAAACCTGTAGTAGCAGGTGCACTAAATCACTACAGCCCCTAGAAATAAGATTCCTGTTGCAGGGTGAGTTGGATTATTTCACTGATCTTCCTGAGAGCAAACTTGCCAAATCCAGAGTCTGGCAGGTTGCTTCACTTGTTAGACGGTGACCTGTCTTTAAAGCCAACATATGGCAGGAACTGATGTGCAGGGAGAAGTGTAATTGTGTCTTTCAGTAGCCATTTAAGTTAGGTGTGCTTATGCTGATTGTGAAGTAGACTCTTTTTTTTTTTTTGCCTTAGTATAAAAAAAAACCAAACACAACAACCCTCAAAGGCCAAACAAACAAAACCACCCCCCCCCCACCACCATCCCATAAACCCCCAACCTTATCCATTTTAATACTTCTGCTGTCCAATTGCAGCAGAGAATCTTCTCTTGTTTTTCTTTATATTTTTTTAAACAAGGTGGAAGGATGCCTTTGCACTTAAGAATGCTAAACCTGTAATCTTTTCTATATAACAAGGTGCTAGTTTAATCTTGCTACAAGTACTTTTATCTGGTACATTTTCCAAATAAATAAATTATTGTACATGGCATTCTCAGACAATGCTGATGAGCCTCTGAAAAAATTCTGAGTAAAATACTGCATAAGGAAAGAGATTTTATGTGCAGGTTGGTAATAAGTAATATACCATATGTTAAAGCTTATGGTTGTAACAATGGTCTTTTTTTTTTTTGTATGTCTTATGTTGGTAACTAGTGTTGAAGCAACTGCTCTACGTAGGTAAAAACGAATTACTGTATTGTTCAGATCTGTGATGTTTTTTATGTTTCAGATACAAAATTCATGCTGTTGAATTTGCATTCTGCTGTTATTTATAACTTTAAATACATCATGTATGTATTAAACTGTGGTTCCAGACTCTCTAAAACCAAGAAGTTAAACCCCAAAAACTCATGTGGCAATTAAATGTGCATTCAGCAGCAGAATTTGCTGTTAGTCTAATACATGTCAAATTAAATGTAACATGGTATAAATGGGTGTTTCTTCTACAAAGTAGCTTCTAACTATTAGAGCTTGGACTGTTGTTTTATCGGGACAAATTATGTGAATTATGATGGACTTTATAAGTCACTGTACCCTCAACAGCTGGGCCTGGGGAAAGGAACGGATGCCTTGATGTCAGCCCCCTGTATACACGCGTGCTTTCTTGGTACCTTTTTCACTGAGCAGGTGTTTAGCTCACATGAAAGAACTACTAATTTCCTCACCCCCTTCAAAGATATACAGACAACTTCCTCAAAATTTTTCACTGAAGTTTTTCTTTTGTTGTCCCATCTAGAAAATTTTTTTATTATTATTCATTAGTAATGTTTTAGTAATGATCTTAAATAGCATGGCGGTGACAATTTCAGTGTTTTCATAAGGCTTTTAAGCATCTTATCAATAATCTTTGAAGCTACTTAGCCATGTAATCCATACAGTTGAATACACTGAAGATGACAGTCTGAACAGTTTTCTTCATGGTCATGGTTACCATTAGATTTGCTGATTCCTTATCTTTTCAATACAGTTACAGAGGAAGTAGACAATGGTCTGTTGAAATGTACACAAGATGAAAGCAAGTTTTCAGGACCACATCTGTGTTGTGATCCTGAAAATGGAGTGGTACAACTTGGCTACTTCTTTAATACTTTGTGTGGAAAAGTGAGTAGAAAATGATTGTATAATTGGCATGGAACATTAACCAACAGGACTTCTAATGACACAGTGCATGCCTATATGGTAGCCGCTTAGCCGTCAAAATTTTGGCAGCAGATCTAGAAAATCTTGCAAAATAGAATAGCTGTAGAATAGGAGGCTGCAGCGTGAAGGAACAGGATCCTGTGCATTGAAAGAAACTACCCCTCAGCTAATGAGGAGGAAGATGCAGCCACTGAGCATCATAAAATAATTTGCCATTTGTAGTGTGCATCTTGCAGAATTCTAGGATATTATGTCCCTAAATCTGTTTTTCCATCCTGATGTCCAGTAATTTAGCACAGTCTGGAAGAGAGAGATGTGATCTCTGCTTCCATAGGCAGAAGTAACCGAGAAGTACTTACTAGCCCTCTGATGCTTCGCTGTGAAAAGTAGGATAAAAGTCTATTACACGTAGAAGCTGTTTCTGGGTTTTTTTTCATATGACCAATGCATTTTAAAAGCTTCCAAAAATGTAGCAGGCATCTCATTTATATGAAAGCAAGATGCCCCCAAATATTTTATGGCATCATCAGAAAAGATGAAGATTCTCCTCATGCTTGACAGCGAACTGAATAGGAAAAGATTTGAGGCTAGCCATCTTCCAATGAGGAAGAATTTTTTCATAGCATACAAAATATTGTCAATGAATTTCTTAGTTTTCTTTCAAAGATGAGAGGTATTAGTTAAATGGCAACAATAATGTTTCTGAAGTATATTCACTTCTCTATGCATCTGTTAAATTGTATCAGTGTGTTTTAAATTTTATCTGTGGTGTTGGCAGTTTATTTCTTTCCTGAGGAAGGGGATATAAAATATCATCTGAGTTGATTAGCACAGTTCCTTGTTTGGAGACAAGCTGGCTATAGTTAGAGGTTTGAGGGTTGGTGCCTCTCCATAGCATTCATCCAGTTGCAGTTGTGAGGAAGAAAAAAAAAATTCCTTGGCCTTGGATTTTTTTTTTCTTAGGTTATTGTTGCCCCACCTTTTACTGGTTGCTCACAGGGGTCATATTGCTTCTGTCAGTCATAAGGAATCTTCAGGTAGTTTTTGTTGTGCGTTTTAGGTGATCCACAGTAGAAACTCTAGAGCTTTATGGGGTCTTTAGAAGCACTGAGCCTGGCAAGTGAAGATAAAGAACTCACCTGACGTGCTGGCCTGTGGGAAGCTACTACAGAAAGCAGACGGGCTTGTGCTGCTGGTATTGTGTGCTCCTGAGACGTGCTCTCTGTCAGCCCAGCTTTCTGAAGAGCTGGTGGTGGTGAAGCTGAAGACTTGTGCCCTCTCTGAGGCACCCAGACACAGTTCTGATGTAAACCAGAGACATATTTCTATCTAGGGTTTGAAAATGCATAATTGCGTTACAAAATGCGTTATGTTTATCATTGCAACTATTAATCATTTATTTGCCAGATTTCATAAAGCTTTGGGAACTTGTTCTATTAAATGAGATCCTTAATTTTGGAGGCTCCTGCATAAGTGATTCTCTCGAAGAATTAATGTTGATGTTTTGGAATTGTTGGGGTTTTTTTTTTTTCCAAATTATTCAAGTCTTTTTTCCTAGCATGTGATAGAGCTGTAGAAGGTATTTATGAGTAGAAGCTGAGCAGTGGTTCGCGTTGAGCTGTACAATCTGTTAAGTGCTGTCTTATTTTGCTGTTTTATAAATGATTCAGACTGTGAGGAAGTGAGAAGCTTAGTCCTGCCAGGGAAGCCAAAATTCCTAAGACGTTGAGAATGGATTCTTACTTGCTTACCTCAAGAAAGCTGTGATTGTGATGGAGTCTGACAAGACTGAAAACCCACAGACTGCAAAATGCCTTTGGTTCCTGGTCAAGTGCTTATGTCCGCTCTGCGGAGGATGCGCCTCCAGAGCAGCCTGGCTGGGGGTGCTCCGTGCAGCAGCGGGTCACGGGTCTCCTGGGGGATCCTGCAGTCTGAAGGTGCAGCTGCTTAGAGTGTCTGAAGGAACCACAGCTGAATTTGGGGAAAAAAGTGACTATTATACTGCAGCTACCAGGATGGTGTATTAAGCATGAATCTGAGGATTCCAGCCCCTATTATTATGTGATTCTGTGATTTGTGCTGTGTACTCGGTGCAGTAGCAGGAGAACATGAAGATGCGTAAGAAGTCAGGGTCTGTCAGGATTGCATCCAAACATTGTGTGGGAAGATGTGCACCTTCTTACTGGTATAGTAGTCTACCTCATGGACTTCTACTTCTGTATTTCAGGAGGGCTCATTGGAGTGAGCTATCCCCAAAACTATAGCTTTTAATTTTTTTGTTTTATAGGAAGTTTGTTGTCTTACTCTAAAAGGAGCTTAGGAGTGAATAGCACTTAGGTGGTGTGGGCATTCAAGGTAACAGATTATTGGAATGAATTAGGAGCTCAGTTACTACTTGACAGCATAGTCATCTTATTGCTGTTTGTTGAGAATATTTTTAAGTAAAAGCTGAGAGGCTCATTTTATGGGGATATTTCTGAGGCTGAGATCCCGTGTTTTCAATATCAGTTGGCTAATGAAGAACTGTTTAATTCAATTACAGTATCTGCCTTGCAAGTAATTCTGTGACTGAGGGGTTCCACTTGATTTCGCTAGTATTAGTTGAATTTTAAAGTTTGAATTCCGTGAAGGTCTATTTCTCCTGTAAATGGCTTGTTACATCAACAGTGAGGAAAGATCAGGTGACAGAAGAGGTTTCCTGGCACAAAAAATTATAGCAATTTCTGGTTTTCTG
This sequence comes from Coracias cyanogaster, assembly GCA_033124195.1. Taxonomy (NCBI): domain Eukaryota; kingdom Metazoa; phylum Chordata; class Aves; order Coraciiformes; family Coraciidae; genus Coracias; species Coracias cyanogaster. The sequence goes on along the minus strand of JAVSBS010027766.1, from coordinate 38,878 downwards.
TTTGTCTGAGGAACTGCATGTAAGGTTGCCGCACGTGTTGGTTATAAAGGTGAACCAATAAGAGAATTAAGTTTGGTTACTTACCTGTTCAAAAAACTAAGTGAAGACACATGAACTTAGAAAAATGGTATTTCTGGGAGAATACAAGATTGAGCAATTTGTTTAATGTCCTCAATGCCGCAGTCTTTGGCCTTCATGGGTTTTAGTCTGCTTTAATACTCTAGTAGTTGAGTTGCTTTTCCCCACCATTTAATTTGAGATATAAGGTAATAAATCCCTTTCCTTTGGTAGGCATCTTGGTAAGCACATGCAGAAGTGGGGTGGAGTAGTAGACACTACTATGGTATGTTGTACTTAGCCACTATCTATTATGAAAATATTCCACTACTATTTGCTTTACAGTTTCAGCATTTGTTTTGTCTGTGCCTAAGAGGTCTTAATTCAATTTTCTCTCAGAAATTGAACGTCTTAAGTGTTAAAGCCCATGTTTATAAAGTGGTGATTTTAAAGAAATCTAATGTAATGGAACTTGCTTATTAAATAATTAAGTAAAGGATGCTGTAAGGATTTTGAGGGAGAAAATTCTATTGTTTCTATTTCAGAATTTGTGTGAATACTTTCCTAAGGTAATTTTTACTGCTAGGTAACATTCTTCTGAAAAAAATCCCCCAAACAGCGGGATTTTATGGTTTGTTTGTATGCTTTAACTAAAAGGAACTGAACATTAAATTGCTATGTTTTTAAACTGTTGGTATAACTTTTCACCCATTTCTCATTCTAAAAAAAGACTAATACTATTTTAACTACTACCAGTTGTTTTACTTTTGTCCCATTGCCATTCAACAAATACATTACAGGTGCATTTATGCGTCTCTGCATCTTTATTTCAGTGCCATGCGTGTATTGTTGTCCAAGTTACCACGGCCATGGATTGTTGATGAGAAAAAAGATGATGGTTACACGGCCTTGCATCTGGCAGCTCTCAATAATCATGTGGAAGTGGCTGAACTTTTGGTACATCAGGTAGGACTCTTTTCTCAAGAGGATTTAAATGTCGTGCTGCATCCGATGTGAACGTAGTTTGCTTCTTTGTGCCCGCAATCAGTGTTGAAGCAGTGGAGCAGGAAAGGACGTGTGGTGAGCTCTAAAGGTCAAACTTGCCTTTGAGATCCTTACAATGGCCTAATGGTGCAAAGGGACTGAAAAATTTGATACCTGGTTTGATTCAACAGATCAACAACTGTACAGTAAATAATCGAAGTATTTAATCACTCCTGCTCTCAAATCTCCAAACTAGGAATGATCCAGTGAAATATTCGCTAGTCGACTGCCTTACCTGTAGTTCAGTTGCTGGGATGATAATGCTCTAATGCTTTGAGTATCTTTCAGGGCAACGCTAACCTCGATATACAGAATGTTAACCAGCAGACTGCGCTGCACCTTGCTGTTGAACGACAGCATACACAAATTGTTAGGGTAAGTATCTTACTTGCAGTAAGCTGTATGGTTAATGGTACACGACGCAAGCTGATCGTAGCTGTTAAGACATGGGTACTTCGTGAACATTTTTAAAATGATTTAACAATATGTAGCCGTTGAATGTTTGTGGGGTTAATTTTGATCAGCATGGCTGTTGAGGCTCAGAGAGAGCATTCACTGCTCTAGGAGATGTGCCCTACGATTGAATACACCAGCCAGGCCTTGGCCTTCTGCATAAATTCTTAAAATTTGTCTTTGTAGCGTGAGAGTCATCTTGCATTAAAAGCTGTCTCTTACCCAGGCCTACAGAGAATTGTCCCCCCTGTGCAGACTTACATCTGTGGTTCTGTTAAGTGTGTGTTTGCCATAAGGTTTCTCCATCTCCGAGGGTTGATGGATGTGATCCCATTATGGTGAAACATGTGATACGGCCCTGTATCTGGAACTGCTTGCTACGAAAAGAATGGTTGCCTAGAGTTCAGTGTCACTGATGTGTCCTGCAAGCTATTCAGCAGCTGTATTTGGTGAGCTCTTGTACCCTTCCGGAACCGACACGGTACCTGGGAATATGGTGCTAATGTAGCGGTGAGCAGGAGGGTAGGCCTCTTGGAGAGTTAGCGTGTGTCTTGGACTCATGTGCTTATGTCTGAGAACGTTTAAGTGAAGGACCCTGTAGAGTATCTATACTTCAGGGTTGGATTAACTTTAAGAAGTCCTAAAATAACTCATGCAGCCGTGCAAAGAAGATGTTGGCACTGTGTTCAAAATTAATTCCTACTGGATACCTTCCAGGCCTGGGTTGTACCCTCAGGCATCTGCGGAATAGTGGTCAAAGGTAGCAGGGTTCTTTTAAAAGTCCAACAGCTATGACAAAGGGTGGCAGTTTCTCTTTTTTTTTTTTTTTTTAAAACCAATGCAAAGGCTTTGAATTTCCATGGTAGCCAAGGATTCCAGGTTACTCTGAAAAGACTTCTTTTATAGATTTTCTTCCATGAGAAACTCATAAGCAAAAATAGCTAGTAGCGGACACAAGGTATGAATGAGAGAAAGAAAAACTGGGCCAGAGTTAAGTCCATTTAGAGAGAGCGTAGGAAGCTGTGGGGAGACTTGTTGTTTTTCTTGGTTTCATTTGTGGAAGAAGAGGTTGGGGGAAATGGTAAGCTGCAGTCAATTAAAGGCAAATATTTCCTAAAAAAGTAAGTTCTGAATTCCTTTTAAGCTATTTTCCTTTTAGCCTTTTCTAGAGTCTTAAGTTCCCAGAGGCTGAGATCCTTGCAAACGTGGGTTTCTGAAGAGTGAGCTCTCCCTTCATGTATCCCTCTTTCTAGTCTGTGCCTTCTGCTTCTGCTGCCAATGCAAGTTTTGCAGACTAGCTAAAGCTCAAGACTGAAGTTAAAACCTCAGCTGCTATGTACCTATCTTCAGTTTAGCATCAGTGACAAGGCTCAGTTTTGAGGGGCAGTTGTTATTTGTCAGCATGTGTCGATTTAACAGCATATTTAAGAATGTTCTTGTGCATCAAATTATGGGAGGGCTGCATGCAAAAGCAATATGAATAGGAGGTTCCTTTCATGTCTTGTGACCTGGAACGTGTGTCTAAAATCAGCCTTAAAGACAGGTTTTACAGTTCATTACTTTCCAAAGTGTTCTGAGGTAGCATTTCATAGTATCATATGATTTCATGTCTTCTGCTGAAACCTAAGTACTTGCTTAACTAATTTGCTAATGGGAGGATACTGTTTAATTAAGCTGTAAGGTTTAGCACTGTGTGAAAGTGGTGATTTTTTAGGTCGTTGAAGCGTAATAGTAAAGAATATGTACGTATCTAAAGAATTGCCCACTTGTTCTGCTTCTGATGTATTGCTGTAATATGTTGCGTTGTTTGTAGGCTATCATGTAAGAATTAAAGGTTTTAGACAGCAGAAAGAATCCTTTAAAATGACACCTCTTGTAGTGCTCCCTCAGAGCCCAGGGAAGCATTAAGCTTCTGCTGAAATAAGCTTGCTGTTTGAAAGAGAGAAATGCTTCAGTCGAGGGCTGAGGTCCAAGTATGGAAAAACAAATTTAAACAAACTCCACTGCGAACTGTAGCAAGATGAAAGAATAACCATTTTGGACCTCCTAGAGCATCCTAAACCATAGTTTCCTGAAATTAGTTTTAAAAGGAGTAAGTACGTTTTTTAAGGTTTTAAATCGGATTCTCTCTCTTTTCAGCTCTTAGTCCGTGCAGGTGCTAAGCTGGATATTCAGGATAAAGATGGGGATACTCCCCTGCATGAAGCCCTGAGACACCACACGCTGTCACAGCTCCGCCAACTCCAAGATATGCAAGATGTGGGCAAGGTAGATACTGCTTGGGAGCCATCAAAGAACACAGTAAATAAAATGCATTTATTTATTCCTTTTTTTTTTTTCCTGTATATTTGTCTCTTTGTCTAGTTCTGTACTGTTGAACTGGTTTTTGACAGTCTAAGTTTATGTAGATATTCTGCATTAAATTGTGGCATAGGCAGAAATCATATTGTTGTATGTGGCTTTTCACATGTAGTCATTATCTTTGTTAAAGAAAAATTGAATTATCTAGTTCAAAATACTTCTACAAATCTGTCTTCCATAGTAAACGTGCATGGCTGCCAAAAAGTCAAAAGTAGTTTTTTAGGAAAGAGAAATAAAACCAGCATTACAGTACAGAATAAGACTAACATTGTTTTCTGTGATTCAACATCTTGCATGTCGTCGTAGCTTTAATTGTTCAGCTGCTTCTGTAACTTTCTGAAAGTTTATTCTGTTAGAACAAGGCATTCTAAATCTTCCTGTGTTTACTGTTCTGTATCTTTCTGACAGAGGTAACTTCAGAAATTGGGCTGCAGTAAGCAAATAGTCAAAATCCAGGTAATAAAGGTCAAAATGTTTTACTGAAAAAAAGTGATCACACCCAGAAAGCTGTGAGCCCCATATGCAAAACTGAAGTTTTTAGTTTTACTGATAGGGAAAAGATAAATAATATTCTGGAGTGATTTGGATGGAAAAAAAGGAAACAACAATTTTTACTTTAAAGATAACAATGGACTAGATTTGCTGAATCATTAGTTAACAGTGTCATAATATTTTTTCTAATTTTAACTGTGGGTCGTAAGTTTTTTGCATTTTATTCAAAAAAACCCAAACTTGCCAACTTCATTAAAATGCCTGTGTTCAAAACAGTAATTCCACTGTACAACGAATGGTTTTCAGACTAATTACTTAACCTTGCTGAAATACACCAGAATAAGCTTTGAAAAAAGTTTTAAAATGTGACTGGCATATATTAAGAAAATGCTTGTGTCCTTTCAAGTGAGAGGAGGAAAGCAGTTACAGCTCAGTTGTGTCATTGATTTCAATATAGGTACCTTTCAGAGCATTAAAATGCTTTTAAGATTCAGAATTATGCCACAGCCTAAGTCAGTGAGGTGTTCACAGCTTTGAAGGTAGCTCAGTAGTTACTTAGCTGACGTGTTGGTGCGTCTCCTCCCTCCAGAGGAGGCTTGCTGCAGCCATATGAGGCGCTAGGACATAATGGGGGCTTTGTGCATGAGTGATTCTTTGGTTTGGGGTTTTTTTGTTGTTTTGGGCTTTTTTATTCTGTATGCCTGCGGTGTCATGGGATGCAATATTGTCCTGGTGTTTTCAAAGCTTACAGCATGCAGAGGCATTTTAGGACTCAAGATTTTCTTCAATAATGTTGATGGTGTCCAGGTGGAGGAGCCAGTCTTGGTGCAGGGTATATCCAAGTCGTGAGGAGCAAACAATCTGTGCTTGGTTTTCCTCTCGGAGACACAATAGCTCGTTTCATTCAGGAACAGCTTCCAGCCTATAAAGGTGCAAGTGTGGACGGCAAGAGAGCTCTTGTCCCAGCAAATAAGAAAGGACTGCAGGAGATTGTTCCATTTAGGCATGTCTTCAAAAGATGTCTGCTCTGCCAGCCTCAGGGCAAATCGGCTTTCACTGGCCGTTGTACTGCCTTAGCTGGATTACTGACATGGTCCGTAGTACGCAGGCTGAAGCTAGATAAAAAACCCTGCCACGCTTCGGCTGATGCTGTAATTGAGGTGCAGAAAATCAGCCTGAATTTATAAACAACAATGTTCCATGATCAGAACACCACCAAACAATTTCTCTACATAACTTAGGGATTTTCCTGGTATGAAGACTTTCAAGCTATACTGTCCTTACTTGATCATAGGGAAGAATTCAAGACCATGAGTATCTGTGAATTCGTTAAGTGATCTTGAGGAATCTCATAACATCTCAGTACCACATATTGGTATAAGAACACCTAACTAGGGAAAAAAAAAAGTATAGACTGAGGTTTAAAAAAATTGCTTCCCTAGGAAACTGAGTGACTGTATGATGAGGAGGATATTCTTGCAGTTCTCAAGGCAAGGTAAAGACTTTGAATACATACTTCATGTGCTGCAAGACATCAACCCAAACCAAGCCTTTTTCTTCCCAAGTCATATCTGAGAGATGGTGGAAAGAACTAAAAGGGTTTTGAAAACAGTTTTCTTTGTAGTTCAGACTTGAAGAGATGCAACCTTTAGGGCTTCAGTGACAGGTATCTGGTATTTCAAATTTATTCCTCCATGCTGTTGTGTCTAAATAGCGCATCTAGTTTTTCGAATAAAAAATCGTGGTTAATCCAGTCAAAATTACTTAGTTTTTAGGGGTGATATTTGACACCCAGTTTTTAGAAGACCAGCTGCAAGGATAGATTGTACACACTGGAGGTGGCATAGAAAGATGTACGTCAGTCAAGTTGGACACTTAATGGGAAAGCAGAACATAGAAAATCCTGTCTTTGTCCTTATGTCAAAGCCTTTAGAATTCTGGAATTCAGCACTTAAAACTCCTTGAATTGGAGCTGTCCCAGCTCTGCCAAAGCTGTTTGAATATAGTTTAGTGCAGTTTGTGGAGGGATTCTTGGTTGTGTTAGCAGTTTCATGTTGCATGTAGTCTGCACTATACTTACACATTTTATCTGATCAAGCTTTAGTAGAAAAAGATATTGGGAGCAGGCCCAGAATGCTCTAGAACAGGTGAGTTATCTCCTTGCTGGGCTGTGGTAGAGACACTTCTCTCCTCATTTTTATAGCTGGTCCTGTGAATTGTGTGTAATAGGTACACAAACACAGAAATATAGTAATAATTGTAAAAGGGCAAAGGAGCAGTACGTGATTAGGATGGATATGTGGGTTTAAATCCCTCCAGGCTGAGAAGGCACCTGAAATAAAGTCTTTCTTGGGCAGGTCCTTTACTCACTAGACTAAAAATAAGTGTGCATTCACTTATCTGCCTAACCATGTTTTCAGTCCAGGTGTTGTGCTGGTAGCAGCATTTTGTCTGAACTCGGCAATTTCAGTATACTTCAAATGCGTTCTGAATATTCCCGCTAGGACTTGGCCCGTGACGGTGCTTATATAGGACAGACACTTCACAAGTGAGTGTAAGTGTGCAGGAGATTGAATGCTTCAACAGCTGAGCTATTCCTTGCTGAATTTTAATTCCTTAGAGGAAGACTGAGTATAGCCGACTCAAAATTAAGCAGCCATACGAATGTTTTGATTTTTAGTTCTAGAGACACTTCCTAGGGCTTATAGATTCTCGTGTGTGTGTGTATGTGCATATGCGCATGTCAAGTAATTTTCCTTTAGCCCGACTATTCCTGACTGTTTAGAGAGTCTCTTAAGTTGCTTACGTATTTGTTTTCTTTTCAGTTAATAATGGGACTTGGCACTCAGGGAGCAGAGAAGAAGAGTGCAGCATCTATTGCCTGCTTCCTGGCAGCCAACGGAGCTGACCTCAGCATTCGTAATAAGAAGGGTCAGTCTCCTCTCGATCTCTGCCCTGATCCTAGTCTTTGCAAAGCGTTGGCTAAATGTCACAAAGAAAAAGTCAGGTTTGTATATTCATAAAATACAGTTTCAAATCTCTACTTTCTTTGGATTAACTGATGTATTTGAAGCATTGTGCCTTTATTAGCAATAGTGTTAAAACATACCAGCATTTTCTTTACTTTCAGCTGGTTTTTTAATGTTCTACGGTACATTTAATGCTATTTGCAAATATAGTAATTGAAACTTAAGACAAGTCTTACAGGACTTTCATACATGTTAATATGGGGTCGAGGAGAATGGGAAACTGTCAACGTGCAGATGGAGGTTGGTAGAACTTCAAACCATCCCAGAAAAAGGGGTGAGGTGGGGGGAAAATCCCTGAAAGAATAACTAGGCATTGCAACAGGTTGCCTGGGGAGATTGTAAACTCTGTCCATTCAAGTTTTGAAGGCTGGAATGGGCAAAGTCCAGTATGACTTTGTGTGAATTTGGTGTTGATGCTGCTTTGAGTGGGTGACCTGAGTACCTGTCAGCCTGACTGCTTGTATGATTCTGTAAAAAGAGGAGGGAGGTAGGTCTGATGTCTCAGATGCACTTCTCTAGGGATTATGATTTCAGTGAAATGCCATATTATCAGGTGCATGCAGCATGAGAAGTTTCAACTTGCTACTTGTCCTAGTTGTGTTCGTGCTGTTGGCATACATGATTCTAATCCTGAACGCCTGTACGGAAATCCAAAATGTACTTTCCAAGGGTCATGAAGAGAGGTTATTTTGGTTGGTGCTGCCCTGGTGTGTAAGGTGCTTATTTTCTTCAGTCTTTCTGTCTGTGCCTGTCGGTCTGTCTTGGCCTCATCCCTGTGGCTGTTCTTTCCTCACCACCTTTTATGGGCTTGTGAGGGCTGTAGGAGCCAGCTGAGCGGGTTAGGTTCAACGCGCACTCCCTCTGCTGGGTGAGCAGCAAAGATCCAAGGGGAATTCGCTGTGTGAGTTCAGAGCTTCTTTCACAAGCCTGTCATTTTCTAAGTATTGGAAGTATGTTCACGATGAAGATGTTAAGCTGTGCAGTACTGAATCTACAGGGTATGCCTCGATTAATAAAGGAAACTCTTAGGATTGGAGGGAGGGGCTTTTTATGTTCATGAGATGCTATTCCAACTTGTGTGGGCTGTTCCTGTACGATGGCTTACCTGGGCATCTGACCTTGCACTCTGGTGTCAGCTGTCCATTTGGGAAAGTGCCGTTTGTGTTGCTTGATGATGATACGCTGGTGCCTGAATGCGTAGCAGTGTGTAGATAAAAAGCCAATTGATGTGCATTTTAAATTAAGAACTTTAAAAATAAAGCTTGACTGCAAGGTTTCTTTGCAGTGGTCAAGTTGGTTCCCGAAGTCCATCTATGATCAACAATGATTCTGAAACCTTAGAAGAATGTATGGTGTGTTCAGACATGAAAAGAGATACTCTTTTTGGCCCGTGTGGACACATTGCCACATGTTCTCTGTGCTCACCACGGGTGAAAAAATGCCTCATCTGTAAAGAACAAGTTCAATCTAGGACAAAGGTAAAAACTTCTGAAGTTTATTGGTTTTCTTCCTGTTTTTAATGGAAAAGTAAAAAAAAAAAAAAAGATCAAGGAAAAGTATAGCATATTTTAAGCGCTATTTTGCCTTACAGGTGTCTCACTGGATGGAATTAATTTTGCGTTGTAATGATACCTTGTCCCAACAATGTATGTTACTCTTTCCTATTTGCCTGTGCTCATATCCTACCTGCCCCTCATTCGCTCTCTACCTCGCAATGTCTTTCTTGTTCAGGTCCTTAGCATTCCTAATACAGTTACCTAAGGATGTTTTATTTAAATAGGTTGGTTTTTTTTTCCTGCATTCTAATTTTTTCCCCATGTTAATCTTAATTGCTGCTTTTCCTAAAGGATAATTTCCTTCAATAATACTCAGTTCTTCTGAGTTCTTTTATTCCTTAGAACCGCTTGGAAAGATGATTTGCCTGTGAATTGAGTTAGATATTATGGGCTTGTTTTTGAAACTAATAAATACTTCCAGCATTCACCTTCTCTTTCTTTGGAATCACAAATGTTGTCATGCTGTCTTTCACCTTCAGAGTATCAACCAGTTGTACCCTATTTTGAGGTCCTTATCCCAGCAAGGTCCTCACGTTTCTTAAACGGCTGCTCCCATTTGAGACTATATGGATGCATCCCCATTGGCTTTCTGTTTGAGTATTCTTTTATTCTCCGTAATCACCAAGTCTTGTCCTGTTGCTTTTTGGTTGCTTGCTTTGTTTTTATTTTTTTTTTTTGCTTCTTAAAATAATCTCATATTCCATACACAGGTTTTCACAACTGTAGAAAACTCTCTCTATTCTTTTGATCTTTTTCCTAACACGTTTTACTAGTCCACTTCTGTGGTATGCTTTTTTTTTCTTCTCTACCTCAGAGTAAATACAGGAATTGTAAATATAAATTTTTACTGGTTTTACTCTTCACTTTTATTCTTACTTCTTGTACTGTTCACTGTTTTGCAATGTATATTTTAAAAGGCCAAAAGTTAATATAGCATGAGCCCCTTTTCTCTAGACTGTCTTTATAGTCAATGAAAAGGTTCTGCTGCTGCGTGATTCAGAGCAGCAAATAAGTCGTCTGCTCCCACTCCTCCATCTAAAGAAAGTCATGTATGGAAATCAGCTTTCCTAAGTGAAATCTAACCTTTGTGGATAACCTTCCTGTGATTTCTATTGCTGAATTAAACTGAGAGAATGGAGTATTTGTTCAATACTTCCCTTATGCTCATCTCTATCTGCAAGACTGAGAAATGAACAACGTTTAGAAAATCCTTCTAGGAACTGGAAGAGGTCATTGAGGCCAGTGTGAGTGTAGTGGTATGTGATGTCTACGGTCACACTGTGTATACTGTTTACCACATTAAAGGGCTTGAGAAACCCTAACAGAATATTAGAGTACTGTAAAAGCCCCTTATAAGTGAATTTTGTGGAATCATAGAATGATTTGGCTTAGAAGGGACCATTAAAGGTCATCTCGTCCACCCTGCCCCTGCAATGAGCAGGGACATTTGTAACTAGATCAGGTTGCTGAGAGCACTGTCCAACCTGACCTTGAATGTTTGCAGGGATGGAGCATCTACCACCTCTCTGCACAACCTATTCCGGTGTTTCGTCACCCTCATTGTAACTTCCTTTTCCTTATATCTCATCTAAATCTACCTTCGTATAGTTGAAAACCGTTATCCCTTGTCCTGTTACAACAGGCCCTGCTAGAAAGACTGTCCCCATCTTTCTTATAGGCCCCCTTTAAGTACTGAAAGACAGCAAGGTCTTCCCAGAGCCACCTTTTCTCAAGGCTGAACAACTCCTGTTTGAGTATATATGGTACAACAAAGGAGAAAAGAATAAAGGAAAAGAAACATATGCTGTCTTAGCTACTCCTGTGTGCCTGTCAGTGTACTGAACATATAGACATTTGCTGACAATATTTATTCTTAGGTGTCAGTGTGAGAACTCATTTAAGTTGCATTTTGAGGTGCTAAATAAGTTAAAATAACACTAGATGGAGCTTCTTAAAGACCACATGCCTTGCCAAAGAGTGTAAAAGCAAATTAATGTAGAGAGCAGGAGGTCAGCTTTTCTCACATGTGTTTTATTGTTCTTCACAGATTGAAGAATGTGTGGTATGTTCAGACAAAAAGGCAGCAGTGCTTTTCCAGCCTTGCGGTCATATGTGTGCCTGTGAGAGTAAGTCGTCTTGATGGAAGTTCTTTTTGAAGTAATCTTGAAGCAGGGCATTTTTAATCAGATTGCTGAAAGCTCATTAGTAGTATGACTTCAGGTCAAGTTTACTTGGTAGTCTGGTGTGATAGTCAGAATTCTGGCTTGATGTGGCATGCTGGTAATGAAATAATTGGAGGACATACTGGAGATTTTAAAATTCAGAATGCAAGTGCTTTTCCATCTGAATTGTTTAATTGTGATTAGACATGCTGAGGTTATAGAAGCCTATATTGTTAAAAAGTATATTGTTAAGAAGTATATTGTTAAAAATTCTGAAGTATTTAGAATTAATTTTATTACTTTGTTGCAACTTTTTGGGCGAATTCAGGTGTGCAAGTGGTGTTTAAAAGTCGATAATGACTTAATATGCTGCTTTGCTAATCTACAAATTTGCACAGGGGCTATTTTTTTCCCTAAAAGGCGTATCATGTATTTTTGCAGAGAACACCAGTTGTGATTCACTCTGATTTATCTTGTGTAGCAAAAAAAGACATAGGAGACCTCAATTTTTTTTTTATTTGGGGATATGTATATGAGAATGTAGTCATCACCTTGGCACCAGACATTTCAGGGCTTTGTCGAAGGGTCATTTGCCTACAGAAGACCAGTCCTTGTTGCTGAGGATCTATGTAGGAGAGAAGGTAATCATTCCCATTAGTAACTGCTTGCTCTTGCTAAAAAAGTCTAGTTACTTCCTCTGTTCTGGCTGAGAGAACTGACATTGAATCACTGCATTTATAGTTATACTGATCTGACGTTTTTTGCTATCTGCGGTTTAAAGATGAGGGAAGGTTTTTTTTATTAGTTTCGCAGGAAGAGGACAGCAAAAGCCTTGATTACTGTGATGAAGGTTTTCGGTGCTGCAACACACATCGCCAAGTCGAAGCAAGAACAGCAAAAGCATTAACAGATGTAGATGATTTCTTTCCAGATTTTTTTTTTTTTGATATCTTGTTCAAGCAGGATGAGAGAGAGTCTTCAAATTTGCACAGCTTGTAGGACCTGCTCTATTGATTCACAGTAACCTTCAGCATTTATGAGACATAACAATTTGCCTTTTGTAGAAGAATTAGTATTATATGAAGTTATAAGTAAAGAGCCACACCTTGCCCCCGGAGCATTGGGACAGTAAATGAGATCCTTTTTTCTAAAGGAAAAAGGTATTCAAGACATTACTGGAAGTTCTGGTTGCCAATGTGTGGAATTTTACTTTTTTAACTTACATAATTCTTGTGGAATAGGCATCCATTTGGAGAAAGAGGAAGCTGCTCACTTGAAATATGCTAAAATAAGATAAACAGAATAGACAAGACATTGTAATTTGCAAAAAAAAATGTGAAGGTGAACACAAGTAGTTATTTGTATTATAAGCATCTATTATGGTATTGCTATATATATAGTTACCGTGAATAAACAAGCTTGTGGATAGGAAAGAAGAAAAGTTAAATAGCTGGATGCAGAGTTGATTTATTTCTGTCCTCTCAGATTGTGCAAGCTTGATGAAGAAATGTGTACAGTGTCGGGCAGTGGTTGAGCGAAGAGTGCCGTTCATCATGTGCTGCGGAGGGAAAGGTACAGAAGATACGACTGATGATATTTGTGAGTGACTCCAGAACCCCTACTCTTTAATATTTCCTGGCCAACCCCTTATTCTCATTCTTTTAAAGGACCTAAGTATTTCCTCTCCCCTTTAAATAAAAGTTTAATTAAAACAGTGTTAAGCCAGGTTTCCATTTGCTGTTTGCACTGTGTTTTACATTGGTGGCAGCAGATGCTGTGGTGCCACCAGTCATTACACTGAAGGATTGCTTCCAGAATCCAGAGTAGAAGCTGAACCACGTGACCTTTTCGTCACCTGTTAATGTCCTATGACATTAACAAAAGCTGAAGATTGTCTGTAATTGTGCAAGCGAGCAACGAAATGTTGGATTTTGTTGTTTCTGGAACTCTCTCACTGATAAAGGGATGGCAAATATTTTGCATCTAGGTACAAGCAACTCTCATGACAGATTGTTCAGTTTTACATCTTCTGCTTTTTAAACTTTTTGTGACTACTTTGAGTAATTTGTGTGAATTATTTGTATTTACTTTCTGTGTGTATGTGTGGTATGCAGTGTTTGAATTGAGTCTATGTGCATTAGAATATTAGGTCATTCTTGCCATACTGTTCCTAAATAGATAAATATAAGAATAATCCTTAAAATCAGAGTTCTAGTACTCACACTGGAAATTTAAAATTTGTCATTTGAAAAGCTTCTCAGTTTTTCTGTTTCTTATAGTAACGTTGCTTCCCAGATCAGTCAAATACAGGAATATTAACCTGAGCTTGTTCAGGTTTTGAACAAGCTCATGCAGTTTCAAACACCGAATAGAGTTGACTGTGTCGATAAAGTCTTTTCAGTATGAAAGGATTTGGCTTTATTTTTTACATGTGAAAAATAAATTTACTGCAGGAACTTCACCGGCAAATAAGAACTCTGGGAACATTAAGGGGCTACAGGCATTTTGAGCATCATTGTTGAGGAAATATTTGTCAAAGAAGCATTTCCTCTAAACTCTAAGAAGTCCTTTATGAGCTACAGTGCTGTCGTAGTTAATTTATTAAGATTATTGAATATGTTTCAATAATACTCTTTCAGATAATTGAAAAATTTAGTACACTGGAAATAATTATTCCTGTTTCATTAGATTGATGAATAGTCACGTATCTTTATTTTCTCTAAATTACAGCAAGTGGAAACATTCCAGTTTTGCAGAAGGACAAAGACAACACCAATGTCAATGCAGATGTACAGAAGCTGCAGCAACAGTTACAAGACATCAAGGAACAGGTAAAAGTGCTGGATAAAAATTCTATGGAACCACTAAAATAATTTTAAAAGCCAATATATCTGTTATTTAAAACAAAATGACATGTTGAAGTGCTTTGGATCTTAAATTGTAGTTAAACCATTATTTTTTGTGTGTGATGTGGCTTGTATGTCTTTTTTGTACAGGTTTAAAAAAAAAATAGAAGTCGAGTGGCCATGTTTGATAATCCATCTATTAGAGCACCTGTGTTGGTGTGGCTAAAAAAGGATGCTCTGCCTAGTCTGTATGTTCTCTGCCTGGTTAGCTGGCCTGAGTGTATGCGTAGGGTAGAAGGTGTTTTCATAGAACAGTAATAAAAGTAGATCTTCTTCACTATTCTGTATCTATCTGAATCTTCACTTGTTGGTTCATGAGCTGCCTTTGAACACTGGCTGGCAGTTACCTGTCCTATGAAGGCTATAGTTTACATGCTCTTCAACAAATGGTGTGGTGGCAAAATTAAAACCTTTAAAAGTACTGAACGGCAGCACAGCCACACAGTTTTGTGTCATCAGCAAACTTGCTGATGGTACACTCCATCCATTCATCTAAGTCATTGATGATATTGAACAGGACCGGACCCAGCACTGACCCCCGAGGAACACCACTGGTCACAGGCCTCCAACTAGACTCTGTGCCACTGATCACAACCCTCTGAGCTCTGTCCTTCAGCCAATTTTCAATCCACCCCACTGTCCATTCATCTAACTCACACTTCCTAAGATTATTTATGAGGATGTTGTGGGAGATGGTGTCAAAAGCCTTGCTGAAGTCAAGGTAGATGACCTCCACTGCTCTCCCTTTATCTACCCAGCCAGTCATGCTCTCATAGAAGACTATCAGGTTAGTCAGACATGGCTTCCCCTTAGTGAATCCATGGTGGCTACTTCTGATAACCCTCCTTTCCTCCATATGTTTTGAGATGTTCCCCAGAATGAGCTACTCCAACATCTTTCCAGGGGTGGAGGTGAGGCTGACAGACCTGTAGTTTCCTGGGTCATCCTTCTTGCCCTTTTTGAAGGTTGGAGTGACATTGGCATTCCTCCAGTCTTCAGGCACCTCTCCTGTTCTTCAGGACCTTTCAAAGATGATGGAGAGTGGTTTAGCAATGACTTCTGCCAGTTCTCTCAGCACTCGTGGGTGCATCTCATCAGGACCCTTGGACTTGTGGATATCCAGTTTAATAAATTGGTCTCTAACTTGATCTTCCTCAACCAAGGGAAAGTCTTCCTTCCTCTGGATTTCTCTGTTACCTTCAAATTCTGGGGCTCCCGAAGGATGGCTTGAGCAGTAAAAACTGAAGCAAAGGCGGTGTTCAGCAACTCTACCTGCTCTGCATCCACCATCACCATGACACCAGCCTCATTTAACAGCGGCCCACATTCTCCCTAGTTTTCCTTTTGCTACTAATATACTTCTTGTTCTGTATCTGGTAAAGACATCAATTTAAGGATGGTACAGTAATTAAAACAAAAATAAATACTTTCTCAAGTGGTAGATGACTGATTAGTACTCTGAATTTAACAAGTAAACCATTGACACCGCAGACTATCATTCCCATTAGCTTTTAGCAAACTTGAATAGATTATGATCTGGCTTGGTTTCTGTAGTGTTTATGTGGTATTTTTACGGCTTCCCCAGTAACAGGCAGGTCTCTAGGCAGCTGACTGCCTGCACACCGAACCCAGTCACTATGCGTGTGGGTCTGGAATCCTCATGTGGAAGTGAAAACCAGGCACACGAAGGCTGCACAACACACAGGACTGCTGGATGTGATGTAGGATCTCGCTGTGTCCCAGGGTGGCTGGGGGCTTCCCATTTGCATGAGAGGCAGCTATGGAGACAAGAGAAGTGTCCTCAGACTAGATTTGGAGCTAGATAATTTTCTTTGTTGAGCTTTGCTAAGCCACTGGATGGATCTTGAACCAGAGTCAAGACATAATCCTTTGAATCTTTGTTAGTGGATGTCAGGAAGAAAAAGAAGTGGAGATGAGAAGTGCCAGAGGGCTTGCTGGGAGCCATTGCCTCCAGCATAATTTGCTGCTAGATTTTTGAGTACTATTATCACTGTCTAAACCCTCACTACAGTTGCTGTTGAGCAGCCACAAGAGAAGTCAGCAACAGCAGCATTTTTGCACTGGTTGCAAGTGGATAGGGAAAGATGTTGATAAATCAGATTTTGCTTTGATGTACTGATCAATATTTTTAGTTTTCTTAAGAAGAAGGTGTATAATATTTTTCATAAGAAACTTTTTGTACTAATAGCAGGAAACCAGTTTGGAACTAGGAAAAAGAATAAGGTTTAATAGAGAAACCTTTCTCACAGGGGGAAAAAAACCTGTGGGAAAGAACTTGAAATGCAGACAGATCAAAATGTTAGAGTGGTTCTTTAATAAAGATGGAAGAATTACCTGAACAAAATAGTAATCATACTCCCAGTCTGTAGCCAGGAAAATGATTAGTTATTATTGAGTTTGGAAGAATAAGAACATTTGGCACTATGCAGTGAAAAAGTACATTTTAAAAAACAAAAGAATACACGGAAAGTATTTTTTTTATCTAGGGAGCTAGAAATAATACACCTGCAAGTATAATGAATGCCATAATATTGGCACTGCATGGGGCATTGAACAATTTGTACCACAGTTATAGGTTCTTTCTTGCTATTAATTTGAAATAAAATAAACATTTTTTCCAAATCTTTGTTGTATTTCTGGCTCTCATTTATTGTTCATCAACTCTTTTCCTTTGTGTTTTGTCTTTGCCAACTCTTTCTGTTTCTCTTGTGTTTCTTGTCCATTCTCCTAGCTTTTTCCCTGGCTATGCTCCATCTCCTTAGGTTACCTCCAAAAGAATAATAATAAAAATAAAAGAGTGCCTCGTGCCCTGAACTACAAAGGTAGTTGAACATGTACAAAAATGTGGTTTGCTTCACTGACAGGTTTTCTTTAAAAACACACTAAGTAGTAAATACTGACTTGTAAGAGACTGTTGGGTTATCTGAGTAGCACAGGGGAATTCAGTAATATATTTCATATATCAGACGGTTATGTTTTTAAAACTCTGAATAAAAAAAGAAAATCAACAAACACAACAGAAAAAATGCCTTGCTGCTTCTTTTTGAAATTTGTATTTTGGACTAATTTTCTTGCTCTGAGCTCTTACTTACTGTTCATATTGTAGCTGCAACAATTTGCAGCTTCAGTTTTGACACAGACTTCATTTTCTATTTCTAGAAACTCCTTGCCTCAATCCCTGAGTTGCTGTTTCTGACTGAAATTCTTCTGGATGATTCCCTGTGTCCACTGCATTTACAAGGCCCCATGCCCCACCGACATGTTTGCTGCAGCCCTGCTACCATACATACAGTATCTCCTCCCATGCTACTGCTATGAATCAGATTATATGAAAAATGCTAGCAACTATATGAAAAAGGCTAGCAAACTGAGAGCCAGCCCAGGTACAATGTAGTATGCTTTGCTAACCTGTTGCTGCCCAACGCTAATAAATGCCAGTGAAAATTGAAAAGTAATGCCTGCACTAGGCAGATGTAAATGTGGGATAACATATAGTTCAGCTGGCTAGGCCTCTTCTGAGCCTTTAAAGAAAGGAGGTTTGAATCTGAATTGCTTCTTTTCCATGTGATCATATCAACCATTGGAGACAGGAAGGGAGATCAAGCACACAGGTTTTATTTTAAAATTTTTTAAAAAAGAAACAAAACCAGACAAACTGTTTTGCTTTACTAAGTATTGTGAAAAAATACCTTGGAGGTTGACTTTTTAGTAATTCATTGTTACTGGTACTCTTCAGTGTCATCAACAGGCCAAGAAAAAGCACTCTGCGTATATGAAACACTCAAGTATGAGATTCACATATTGGAGTCCCTGTACAGTTGACAGCTACATTTTAGGGTCTACATACTGAAAGTTTCCTGAGCTGTTGTGCAGCCTGGAGCTGGTAAGAGAGCAGACTTCCATTTTCTCAAACCCAAGGCCGTGCCATTAGCAAGTAGAGCTGTCCACAAAGCAGTAACGACTAGACAATCCCTTCGTAGGTACACACCCCGTGAGGACAGCCTTAAGTACTGTCTATCTAGAGCATATAGTGTTACTGACTCAAAACGTACTTGAGTTTCTAGGTCTGTGGTTGCACAGCATAGTTATTTCATTCAATAGATAGAAAAATATAATTTTCGTAATGAGAGTCCTACTGTATTAATCTGGTAAATCCCAGTGTTATGATACAAAAGAAAAACAATGTTCTTGTTATTTCTGGAGGTTTAAGGAGATTACCATACCCTGGGATACAATGGTACTTTTCAGCTACTAATGCTTCTAAAACTTATTGAAAGTAGCATTCAAATCCAAGAAAGATTACATTGTCTTCTGCATGTATTAAACAATGTTCTGGGAGTAAATTCAAGGATCCAAGATCTTTCATTCTTAATTAAAAAAAAAAAAGTGAAAAGGATTAGGTTCAGAGCTGTATAGTATTCACTTGAGTAAATCAAGTGAACAAGAATGAAATGCTGAACAAAAATCAAAACCATTCATCTCTGTTTTATGACATA
Source organism: Coracias cyanogaster (assembly GCA_033124195.1). Classification (NCBI taxonomy): domain Eukaryota; kingdom Metazoa; phylum Chordata; class Aves; order Coraciiformes; family Coraciidae; genus Coracias; species Coracias cyanogaster. The sequence continues at coordinate 20,301 of JAVSBS010027766.1, read as the reverse complement.
AACCACAAAGTTCAGGCAGCTGCAGCTTAGCAGGAGGAACAGTAGATGGAGAAGTTAAATATCTAAAGAATTATATGTATGCCACTGTCAGAGATTAAATGAAAAAAAATGGATGCAGATTCCTTAAGGGGAAAACAGCAACAAGAGCTGGCATAAAAACAAAATCATAGAGCTATCTACACGTGCTGCATTCTCAGTTGCACTGGTCCGCTCAAGCATATGAGGTTCCAGTGTGTCATGTGGAGGATATGGAGAGGAAAATTAGCAAGTCATTAAGGAAATGACTGGTGAGCAGTTCATGATATACTGCCAACATCAGCTTATTTGCATTGCTGAAGGTTGAAACAGGATGTTACCTGCAGCTTACATGGAAGGAAAGGGGTCTACACTAATTATTAATCCATTTATACCTGTAGGCTGCAGTGTTGCTTTGACTATCATTGTGAGTGGAAAGTGGAGATAAAGAAAAGAGATTAAACACATATATGACAGCAAATGACAGTGAAAAGTAAATTAGATCTAAGATCTATTAAAATAAGAGAAAGACTAAAAGTAGCTGTAGTTATTGTTTAGAAGGTAACCTTAGCAGGAGACTGAGAAATCAGTGTCTAGAAGGCTTACATTAACTCCTTTGTTTGGGTATAGTTGTTTTGTGGCAGTTTCTTTGCTTTCCTTTTGAAATCAAAGCAAAACTGTTGCAAGATTGTCTCAATCAGAAAAGCGTACAGAGAGTACTGTGTGTCAGCATACAGGAAGGATTTTGATAGGCAATGTACGAAGGCAGGTGCTGGAACTGGAAACAGTGAAAATACCTTTGATTACTTTTAAATCTGAATGTTTATCTTCTACAATAGCAGAGTGAAAAGCTTGACCTCCCTCTTGTAAGTGCTGCTGCAAGGTATCTAGAGTGACTGCAAGATTTAAATAAATAATGTTTTTCTTCAGTGTCTGTTTTATTGTTTAAAACTTTGCTTTTATACTTCTCATCCCAGCATATCCTCCACAAATTGTTTATCTTTTATGCATCTTTACTCCCTGATGACTTAAAAAGGTGACAACTGCAGAGCCTGACACTGATATAGAAGGTGCATGTGGGGAGTGTAACATTTACCAATTGCCCATCTTCTGTAGACAGCTCATCTGTTCTTCTCCATCTGGGAATTAATTATATCTGTTCCTCACATAGGGATATCTGTGATCTTTTGCTCAGTGAATATACTTGTGAGGGCATCTGTGTGGATCAATAGTTAAGCATGTTGAAATGTTTTGGTCTGAAAGTGTAAATAAATGTGGCATGCCCTTCTTTATATATCTCACAATATTTGTTCTAGGATTTGATTTGTGGAAGGTGCAGTGCATTCTCTTGGAGGGTTGGGTGCTTCAGCCTGTAGCACCAGTATCTGGACATGGATGATAATTTATGGGAGATATTATGTGCTTAGGAGAACCTTTGCTCATGCCAGGAAAAGATTAATTTGTCCCAGTTGCTTTTATGCACAGCACTTGTAATGATGGCATCTTTATTTTTTCGGTTCGTGTATCTTCCACTTGTTGAACAGAGACAGCGTGTGGGCTATCTCCAGGATCTAGGATTCCCCAGGAACCGCAGCAACTCCACGAATGTTCCCTCACTTAAAAGAGAACGGATACACAAGGGGCCTTTTGATCCATTATTTCAGCTTGCTACAGGCTTCTCTCTGCAGAATAATTTTGTGATCTCTGTCACTGGTCCCTGCAGGGCTGTAAATTTCTTATGATTTTTTCACCATGTCAGTTACTTTTTCTGCAGCAGTCAGACTGGCTATAGCATTTCTTTTCATGGAGGTAACATACTTCCACACCCATATAGCTGTTTCCCTTGTGTCCTATTAAGACTTTTATATTAACTGTGTCTTAGAATTTCAATGTTCAAGCCTGTTTCCTGATTTAGGTAAGTCTCAGTTAACCAATTATATCGTATTTCTCCTTACACACATGATGCATTTTCAGGTGTCTGTTTTGTGTTGCCTTTAGGTCTGCCTAGACTTCTGTTATGTGAGATGCGATCGCTCCTCTCCTTGTTCTGCAATTTTTTCCTGAACAGTTTTGTTAGCGGTGTTTTCATTATTTGAGCTCTTCTAGCCTTTGGAGAGAGCAGAGGGATCCTCTGAATGCATGTCCCTATGAGATCCTGTGGTTATTGGCCAAAAGGAACCATAAAAAGCCCTTGACTGTTTGAATCCAGCCAGATGTCTCTGTGAGCTAGCAGCATGCACTGTCAAAAGGGTTACTGACTAACATGTAGGTATATTCAACATTAAAAAATAAAAGTTTTAAAAGGGCCTATGGGAAACCAGTCCAAATTACTTACATGAGGTTCTACTTTTTGGCCACCAAGGAAACAGGAGGGTGTCTAGTTCAGCCCTGGGGTTCACAGGCGCAAATATAATTCCCATAGGGCCAATAATACAAAAAGTGCACACACTTGATCACACCTGCTGCTGCATTGCTCTGTAATCCCTAGGGTGGAGCTGGGAATGACTGCGTGGCACCAGGCGATTTGAATTTTACATCTGCCTTTACTACATCGTTTTTGCGTGATTGGTGGCCTCCTGAGAATGTGTCTCTGTGGCTAAAGGAAAAAAGTGTACTGCCAAAGAAAACATAGATATAATTATGCCCTGAGTTGGTATGAATAGCCTGAGAAAGATATGCAAAACCTTCTGCCCTTGCAAATTTCTTTCCTATATTTGGAGGATTTTCCCTATTGTTATGTTCACAAGTCAACAGAGCTATAAGTTCCAGATTTCTTTCCTCATTAATCCCACTAAAAAAATTCACTGGGGAGGAACATTAAGTGTTTTCTCTTTTCTCTGAGAAAACAGTGCCAGGATACTAAACAGAGTTGTGGCAGCTGTGCTTGCTCCCTGTGTCATCCCTTCTGTGATGCTCTGGCCCAGGAGGCAGGCACAACTCCAGGTGGTTTCCCTCCAGAAAGGGCTGACATTCATGACAGTGGGATCTTCTGTCATTTATTATGAAAAAATACCAGGGGAATAACCAAAACTACACCAAGGACATCTTAAAATTCTTCTGCTGCTTCCTCCTCTGAGTTTCTGAAATGACACAGGAACAGTTAACGGCTTTGGCCAAAGATTTTCAGCTTGATGAGCATCCATGGTTGATTAGTTTGTGGTACTTGGAAGAAGCCTGGTCTTATTTTCAAAATCTGTGTAGGGTTCATCAGAGTCTTTTTGAATATTATATGTAATTACATAATACATATTATGTCTGCATATTATATATAATACTATTTTAAGTAATATTAAGTATTTTCATTTTCTGAGGGATTTTGTATGAATAAACTTTCAAATTTTTTTTATGCTTATCAGTTTGGATGTTGGCAGGCACTTGCTTTTACAACATAGTTAAACTCATCTACCATTTTTTTCAAATGTACTGTGCAATTGTGAAACCTGCAAATGCAGCTAATTGTGTTCCATTAGGAAGAGAAGAATTCCACAGCTAAGCATTTTTTCACTTGCCTAGTGAGCAAAGCTATAGGTGTTGAAACTCTTTAGAGAAAATCCAGGTACACAATCATTATTAAAGTGCCTAACAGTATCAATCTCTCTTTTAATTGCTGTTATTCAAGGTAGTTTTCAAACTGCCTCTCAATGTCAAACCATTTTCCAGAGATATTAACAAATGGAAGTAATGTTATTTAAGGTCATTACTTCTGTCAAAATTAATTCCATATGCCATTAGCTCAGGATTTGTTTATGTCAAGGGAAGGGTCTGATCCTTTATGCTTTGTGTACCGAGTGTAGACTTATTTCAGATAGGATTTTTTGGTGGCTGAGTAACATGAAGGCTGGAACTTAAAGAGTTAATAATATGGTCTCAGAATGAATACAGTGATCAGGAAGGGTTAAAGTATGTTTTCTTGGTTTCTGACCTAATGTTTTACTTCAGCCTATAGAAGCCATAGGTAAGACTCAAAATAAATCACATTAACAGGTTCCCCAAAAGCGGTCAAATTACAGATTACTTAAGAAAACCCTTGGGTACATGTGTGAGCATTATGTGCTGTATCAATGCAAAAAGACAGCAAGCAAGACTGAAAATGCTATACTTTTTATTTTGCCAATGAATCTGTTGCACTTTGCAATGTTTAAGTGGGCTTATACAACATAAACATTTGGGACATTTAACATATCAAGCTCAAATAAAAATGACACGCAGATCGTTCACTTCTGAAGCTGCCTTGTGTTCAGTTATTGGAACACTCCATCCCTGTGGTTTCCGAAATATTATAAGTATATATTCCAGATTAAACTTTCTATTTTCCTCAAGGTAGTGTTGCTTTTCAGCCCTCAATGGCCTGGTTTTTGCCTAAAGAATCAGGTCCTATCAGCAAAATCAAAGGCGATTACACAGCTCAGTAGTCATTTAGGATTTCTGTGGCTCAATTAAGCATGTATAGCATGCCACAGCCACTGAGACTCTGTTTATTCAGTGAAAGTGCTCTGTAATTTATTTAAAATAATCCATCTTTAACAAATAAAGAGGCCATTGACTGGCCATCGCTGCAGGCATCCATTTAAATGCTGCCTGCTTGATGGTCTGTTTTGCTGGTTTAAGTTAAATACCTGACAAAAGTGATTCAGTTTTTTTGGAAATAAAATTTTTATGCATGATGTTTATTTTCTTTTACACCAGTAATCAGTTAGAACTTCTTTTTAGCAGATTGACCATTAAAAATGATTAATGCTATTCACTCTGATAATAACAGATTGTGACTGCCAGCTCTTTGTGTGTGTGAGAGAGTGTGTGTGTTTAAAACTGCTCAGGAATTGTGTCTTTATGACACTTTGCTAATCATGTTAGACCTATTACTGTATACATATACCAAAAATTAGATTAGATGACTACAGCCAGCGACAAAAACTCTTTTCTTTCCCAATGTGCAGCTTGCCTTTTTTTTTTCTCTTTTCCCGCTTGACTCTTTCAGAAATGAGTTATTCATCTAAGCAACACCAGCAAGCTGCCATAAAGGCTTGCCAGTACTAGTGGATCTTCCCCGTGCATCAAAAGATTGCAGTATAAGTTCTTGGTAAGTGCCGTTACTTGCTGCACTGGAACATGACCAACTCAGAAGAAGCTTTTTCTCTGTAACGAGAAACAGCCATTAAAAACCGTTTTGGGAATAGAGCAAAGTACAGTGCTAAATTTCCAGTGGAAAGGCAATAGAGAAGGCTGTTGGTTAAAGGACTGTTTCTTAGGGTTAAGGATAAATAAAACTCTGGTAACCACAATGGCACCTCCTGTCCAGCAGCCACACAGTATAGCTGTGTCTTGTCCTCTTTTCAGACTTAAAAAACAACCCACCAAGAACAATGCCAACCTTAGAGGAGGTGAAACTAAACTGTTTGTGTTACTGAATAATGGCTTTTTAATGGTAGTTAAACAGAATCATGGACAGCACTCAATATTTCTTTCTGTAAGCATCTAACAAGAATATGGCTCATGTTCACAGAAGAATTTCAAAGTCAGAGCAACACATGTGATTTGTTGCAGTAAGCTTATTCTCACACTGTTTCTTCTTTTTGTTTTTCTTCCAGAAGCCTTACTAGTAGTTCATTTGTACCTGCTTAGATGAGAATAATTTTTCAATGTGTGTTGTTTGAAGAATGGCTAATTCTATTTTAAACATGAAGGTATATTCCAGAGCTCTGGAGACTATAACACATTTATAGTAATTTAGGTTGTCATGTTTTACTACTCTGTGGTATCTATAGTTGAAGAATGCAGTCAGCTTCATTCCCCATTTCAGCTACACAGGGCAATCTAGTTAGTACCTGCACAGCTGGAAATAAGACAAAGAAACAGAGATTCTGTCTAGCATGAGACATTAATACACATAATAATTTAGCCTTAATCTTAAAAGTTAATCACAGCATAGGACAGAAGTCATAGATGAATAGTGAAAACTACCTTATAGCTGGAGATGGCATAAGTCAAAATGTTTTTGTAAGGAGTTTTAATTTATCTTTAGTTCAGAGTTTAGTTTTTAAAATGTTTTGCTGGACTTGATATTCAGGCACTATCTTGTGTTCAACATGCATTTGAGGAAATAATCATATTTTAAGACATTAGATCTACCAGCATGGCAACACCACAAGCCACCACAAATACTAGCTCCTCAGTTGGTACTCATGATTATACTGATTATTGTGAGCAAGTTACAGCTGTACAGATAAAACTGAGGCAGCAGGATCTTATTTTCACTAGAGTCAGATGGTAGAGAAACAGTCACATATTTGACACTGGTGAGGCTGCATCTCGAGCACTGTGTTCAGTTTTGGGCTCTTCACTACAAGAAAGAGACTGAGGTGATGAAGCGTGTCCAAAGAAAAGCAGCAAAACTGGTGAAGGCTCTAGAGAACAGGACCTATGAGGAGCTCAGAGAAAAGGAGGCTGAGGGGAAACCTTATTTCTCTCTTGTAGCGAGGTGGGTGTCAGTCTCTTTTCCCAAGTAATAAGTGACAGGCAGAATGAGAGGAAATGGCCTCAAGTTGTGCTAAGGGAGGTTTAGATTGGACATTAGGAAATGTTTATTCAGTGAAAGGGTTGTCAAGCACAGGAACAGGCTGCCCAGGAAAGTGGTGGAGTCATCATCCCTGGAGGGATCTAAAAGATGTGTAGATGTGATATTTAGGGACATGGTTTAGCAGTGGACTTGGCAGTGTTACATTTACAGTTTGACTCAATGATCTTAAAGGTCTTGTCCAACCTAAATGATCTATAATTCTATGCTTCTAAGTCAAAGTGTTTTGTGATAATATTTTTCCTTCCACATTTGGGAAATTTCACTTTTCTGTTATAATTGCTAGATGATGATATTGAGTTAAGTTCTAATTAATCACTAAGGGGTTTTGGTAATTTTAAGGTAACCATGATGCATTGCAGCTCCTAAGTCCTTACAGTAGAGTCCAGGATCCTGAACTGAACATCTAACTTCCTGTTCAACTCTTGAACAGTGCTCTCTAGAACCACCTGGAAGGAGGTTGTAGCGAGGTGAATGTCTGTCCCTTCTCACAGTTAACAAGTAATAGGACAAGAGAAAATGGCCTCAAGTTGCACCAAGGGAGGTTTAGATTGGATATTAGAAAAAATTTCCTCAGTGAAAGGGTTGTCAAGCACTGGAACAGGCTGCCCAGGGAAGTGGTTGAGTCACCACCCAGGTTACTGTTGAACTCAATGATCTTAAAGGCCTTTTCCAACCTAAGTGCTTCTACGATTCTTTAATTCTGTGATTCTATGAAATACCTGAGAATGAAATCTCCATCCCGTCAGTGGACATAGAAGATATGCAACAAGAAACATGGAGGGGAAGAGTAGCCTGAAATCCTGTCTTGATGTAATGCTACGGGGTGCAAATAGGTATCTCGTCCTCTTAGTGTCTCCTTTAAAAAAAAATAAAGCCTTCTTTCTTTTGAAGTACAAGTGTGGATGGTAATGACTTCTAGGACATTTGTTAGAAAAATGTTAATTTTGCCCAGTGCTCTTCTCTGCCTTGGAAGGTACCAACCCAAGTTTTGTATCCCACTCAGGATTATGTGCTGGTCAAGAAGTGTACATGGATAGGATCTGAATCCTGGTCAAGCTGAGGCAGGAAATAGCCATGTGGCTCTTCAGTTTGGAGGGTGTATGACAGAACTCCACTCACTCTGGGAGCTTCCAGGTCATGCAGAATTGTGACTGGAATATTTAGGTGCCTCCAGCATTAGAAGAAAGCTGAGCCTGTTCAGTTGCAATTTAGGATTTAGGTACTGGATTTCTGCTTTGTGTAAACTACTCTTTGATCTCAAAGGCCACTAGAATGGAAATGTTTCCTCCAGGGTTTAGCACAAGGAGAAGCTGAGGTACCAGATACTGAATTAATTGCCTAAGGTCACTCAAGGCAATGGGGAAACACGGGGGTGAAAATAAAAAGTGACCTAACTCGAAGCCTTGTGTCCGGTGTGTGAGACGACATTGCTATCCTGAATGGGATCTTTGTTTGAGTGATGAAATGTAGCACTCTGAGAAAAGGTAAGAAGAAATTAAGAACACAGACTTCCTTTGCACTTATAATTCAGAATGTTGCTTTTCATTCATAGTGGTGCAAATATATTACCTTGGTGAGAAACCAGGGAGAACAGGGACCACAAAGCAGGAGCAAGCCTGTGTATATACATGGTGAAGAGAAACAGAAATTATGCTGTATGAGGCATTGGAGGACTTCCAAGTATTTTTGCTCATTATTACTATTTTCATTGAAAGAGAACAGCCTTCCAGGCCTGGCTGATTTGCCTCAAACAGGGATTTTGGCAAATTCTAGTCCAAATCCATGCTCAAGTGTATGTATGTGCACGTGTGTGCAGGATGCTTGCATGAGGTCCAGAATGTGCAGATTTTTATCTACTAATGCTCACATTTACCCCTTCAATCCTTTCCTGTCAGTGCAATGAGCCTTTTATTTGGTCATATGACATTCAACTGCTAAACTTACTAGTGTTTTTAAAAGACAATTCATTGAGTAGGCCTTTTTTATTGAAATACATGTAAAAATACCAAACTAAGTGATTAAAGGACATTTTAAAACTGAAGGAGTTTTTAACATGAAAATATGAAAATTTTTTCATTGCATCAGCTAGGGTAAAAGTGTTTAATTTAAAAACAATTGCTCACATTTCATTTGGGTTTATGATACTTACAAATAGGCAAGAATAAATGTTTCTGTGACACAAAATGAATTTAATTTAGCAGAAAATTTTGGTGAGACATGTTTTCAGAAGTCTATCCAAACTATGGTTGGATAATGACTGTGTGTAGGCACATTAATTGCTGAGCTCTTTCAGGAAAAAAAAAAAATTGATCCTGTACATAAACAGTTTGTTTTAATTTGCTGGTTGTTACTTGTTTTATCGATTTGTGACAATTTATTAGTCCCATCACAGAACTTCAGAGGTACTTTAAGTTTTCTGGTGGCAAACCACACTATTACATCATTTGTCTTGTTTTGCAGAAGGGCATGAAATGCTTTTACAAGAAGAACAGTTAGATCTTATGTTTTCATTTTATGCTTCTCATAAAGTGAAGGGAATCTCCTTTTGTTAGCTATGTTTTAGAAGTAAGAAACAACTGGAGAAGGTTTTACCCAGCTGTACAGGTTTGACCTTGACTTTGAGCTTTAGGTTATTGTTGTTTTGTTGTTAATGTCAGGTGGATTTTCATTAACGCATACTCTAGCCACTATACCTAAAATGATACCTTAAAGTGATATTAACCTGTTAGCAGACTGCCAGCCCAAGAACTATGCAGCTGGTGCTTATGGCCCCAGTTTGACTCTGAATGAAAATAATTACATTTGGTGAAATAATAAGCTCACTGTAAATCAGTATAAACTTTGTAGTAACTTTTTCTTTTTTTTGTGCACGAGAAGGGAATAAATATCATATAGTTCTAGAAAGCATGATCTGAATGCAACAGAGAATGAAAACCAGACTCTGCCTGGCTGACAGAGTGGGGTGCTTTGGGTGAAGGGCTCTTCAGATCTGCCCTAGGCTGGAGAGGTGGGTGGATGATGCAGTTGACCTCACAGTGAATCGAAAGCTCTGCTTTGGCCATGGTTTGTGGCATGAAAGACCTGTGCATTTAGGACCGTCGTCCTACCAACTACCAGTTGCTCCAGTCAGGCTTCACATGCAGCAAGTAATAGCACTGGGGTCTCTGTCACAGAGGGACTTGCTGGTGTGAGTAAAGCACAATGCTGAACACCCGTGGCTGATGAAGACAAATGCCTCCACCTTCCAACTGCCTTCCAGGAAGCCTTGTGTGATATTGTGTGACAAAGCAGTTAAGAACCACTAGGAATGCACTTCAGAAGCTTATCTGAGTAATTAAAAAAAATTACAACTGAATTGCTACAATGATTTGAGAGTTCTTGAATGGGATTTCCATATAAAACGTAGCAATATAAGGAGTGTAGAAGCCATCTTCCTGAAATGATCTCTAGAGCACTTTTCTCTAGCAGCCCACAAATAAAGACCAGATTTAATGAGAGAAAATACATCTGGTTTCTTTGCATTGCAGAAACACAGTGGAGATCCCGGGGATTTAGCCTTATGAATTAGTTTGCTGGGGTTTCTATCTGAGGTCCTGGAATGAAATACCCAGATGGAGCCCTTCAGGTACACAAGGCAACGGAAAATGGAGTGTGATGGGTAGTAGGGCAATTTCTACCGTCTTTACTTTTTCCCAGTATTTGCAAACCAGACATGCTTTAAAAATATTTAGGGAAGAGCTGATTTGTGAAGCAAATAGCTCAAGGTCTAGTGGTTTGATTAGCCACATGTTTCTTCTGAAAACAAAGCATATCACATGTAAGGGGAGCCTGGAATAAATTATCTTGACTCCATCAATAACTTCAGTGGAGGATCTGTCCCACTGTGTATTTCCACATCTTCTGGGGAGTCATTTAAGATGCATGGTTATGGAAGCTTGAGACAGTGTTGCAAAACTGTACATGCCTAATTACCCAACAGTGGTATTACTTTTAATAGGAGAGTAAATTACAAGAAGTTCTTGGGTATTTCAAATGTAAATATCATAATTAGGAGAAAGGCAGAACATACAGCATTTGTGCTTGCTCATCACAGCTAAATAAGCAAGGGTTAAAGAAGCACAAAAAGCATAGTGAGAAAACAGGTGGCTAATTTATATCTGATTTTAACCAAAACTACCACCAATGAGTTGCTTAAAGCTTCTTGTAGAGGATTGTTTTGGAAGGAAGGGTAATTTCTTTCTCTCTCTGAACCCTTTACTGCCAGCCATCTGTTGATAATTATTGTCCAGTCTCTGCTGGGAACTTGTGATATTTAATATTTCCTCACCACTTGAACAAATAAGCAATAATAACTGCAAGGTACTTGACCACAGGAGTAGAAAGGCATACAGCATGAAAGGGTCAGAGTACACCTTGGTTTTTGAAAAATACTCCATTTTCTATTTGTGATAAAGATAAATCTGAGTTTTTGAGAACTTGAGGTGAGTTTCACAGTGTCCCTGGAAAAAAATTATTTTTTAAAAATGACAGTTAAAAGCTTAAAATTTGCACATTCCTGTTTGTATTTCTTGTTATTTTTTATTCATGTTATACTTTTTCGTAGAAAATGTTGGGCAATCTATTTATTTCTATATTGAATATTTAGGTCAGGTAAGCTGAAGACATCTCAAAGTTTTGCAATATTTAGTCTTTTAAATTGCCAACAGTTCTATAGTTATATTGAGCTGTAAGTAGTAGGAATGATGGAGAACAGAGGTAATTACATCTAGTTTAAAAATAGTCTCTGAATTCATACAAGAAACTCTGTAATTGCTGTTCTAACTTGCTTTTTGTTTTTTCAATTATGCTAATAATACATACAAATAAACCACACTTAATTCAAGTACTTGGTAAATAAGTACTATCTGTACTTAACAACATCCATGACATGATACTTCTGAGCTGATTTTAAAAATGCTCCAACAACAATATGCTTGTATTTAAACTTTCAATATTTAACATTTCTCTGTCTCTGGAATGGCATCCCCTGTTGATGACATTGCTCACCATCTTCCAAGACCCAAATCCAAGATTTTCTAAGATTGTTTCTGGACCCACAACTTCAGAACTCTTCTGGTCCCAGCCCTTTGAAAAGTTGTTCTCTATCAAAGCTTCACAGAGTATACTGAGCTGATACCAAGAAAAAGTGCTTTTTGCTTTTAAATGTGGTTTGCATGACTTGACTAAAATCTCAGCAGATCTTACCTGTTAGAAGATATGTTTTATGTTGTTTCTTTTTCTTACAGGTTTTGCTTTTCTTCAGAGGATTCAGTAGGCCCTAACCTCAAAGCTGCTGAAGTTTGTAGGAAGTTTTGGTTGCGGCTACCTCCATCTCTAAGATGGTTTCCTGAGCAGCTGCTCTGGAGCCTTTCCTTGCTCACCCTCACCTCCACCACCTGCGCACAGGCTGATCTTGCTGACCCCACATACAAACGGTAAAACAAACACAAAAAATCACAGGAATGCTGATTTTTAATCCTTAGTTGACTATGCATTCCACACAGTTGCCAGGTGCTAGTACTAAACTCCCTCTCCCCAATAAACCTTTAAATTTTATGGGTGTTTCATTATCAAATTGAAAATAAAACCATTAAACAGGAAATAGTAATTCATAAATCTTCAAATAAAATCTGTTCTATTATCCCTTGGTAATGAAAAAGGAACCACAGGTCCCTCATACAGTGTGAATTTCTTAACAGATACAAAAAGAACAGCACTTCTTTTAAGGAAATTTATCTGCTACTGTGATTCTTGAAAGTTCTTTTCATTTATAATTCTTTCTATTTATAATTCTGTACATGCTTTCCATTTATAATTCTTTTTTTTATTGCTTTGAAAGGATGAACAAATACCAAAGAGCCAGCAAAATCCCAAAGCTACCTATTGGTCATATATTGCCTAATTTTTTGTCTATCTGTTTTACTTGATTTTTCTGGAGGGGCAAAAGTGAAAGAGTCCTCGGACACTATGAAAAACATCACAATAAAACAGATAGGAATAAGATAGGGGGTGATTAGAACACATAAGAGCCTAGCTTCAGTATATGCTACCTTGTCTTTTTGCTGTTGGAATGTAACAAATATTAACTGCTACCGCTCTGCTGTACTTCATTACATAAATATTTGTGTAAATTCACACTGTGAATGTATGAAGTTCTTTGATGGGCATTTGAGGAGAGTTTCCCTATGTGCTGGTTTCTTCTTTATAAGAAGCAACAGCACTGTATGCACTGACTGAACTTTCACACTCATGCTGTTCATCATCAGCTTGAGTTCCCAGTCCTTTTTTTCCTCCTTCATAACTGGTTTACTTCCCAAAATCAGCTCTGTTGCAATACAGCGGTTCCCAAGTAAATACTCCAAGCCAGCACTACAGAATTTCAACTAATTTTTTTGAAAGGAGCTGCTGATCTGGAGGTCTTTCTATGCTCCACCTCCCTTATAGGATTAATTAATATACCATGCAAAATGCCAAGAAACTGTATGTGTTCCCACTTCTGGCATGCCTAAGTCCTCAAAGAAAAGAGTGTTTGAATTTTTAATACTATTCACTGCTTCTAGCAGATGAGTGTTACATTTTTCTTCCTGCTGTCAATTTTGCAAATGTGCTACTGGCAGTAAGCATGCAGAAATCAACAGGGAATTTGGTATTAAAGAGAGTATTTAATTATAGTTGTACATATACTGAATCTCTCCCCCTGCCCTAACAATAATGTTAGTTTATCTTAGTATATCTTTTGCAATAAGCAAAGCTTTTCCTCTGTTGTATAAACTTTGCTGTAGCCATGGTAGTTAAGGATGTTAGAGAGGCATGGCACATAGAAAAAGGAAATACTGACAAAATAAGAGATGTCACCTCTCACAAGCTTTGATTCTTTATTATATACTTTGACAGAGACAAGAACTTTCATTAGATCACTTTTATATGTTGTTCATTCCAGTTTCACTTGCATCATAAACCAGAAGACCTATGAGACTGGAATACATGCTTCCTTCATTAAAAAATAATGAGAAAAAGAAAGAACTTGACCTGTATTGTCTTTATAGTGTTATCTTGCACTCAGCATTCACCCAGATGAGTTAGTCAGTATGAAAAAGTACTTAAAAGATTTGGCCTTGCTTTCTGCTAATATATTTTCTTTCAGCAGTTCATAGTTTTTATAGCTTTGTTCACTCATTGGAGTAGTTTAGGAGGTGCATTAGTCATGTTGTATTAGGCATCTTTCCGCTTTAGAGCTTAATCTTTATACAGGGAAATACATTTTGAAGAAATTGTTGTATTCATTTATATTTTAAAACAGAGAGGATAGAAATAAAGGATCTTTGCTTTGATATTGTTTTATCCCTGGGTTTGTAAAAGTTCATATACTGCAGAACACAATGATGTGGACTGAAGCAATTGTTGTCTAGATTTTAGAATAGTTTAACGATGAAAACTGTTGGGTTCTTTCCTGACTTTTAAGCCACGACTTAGCATTAATGGCTACATATCAGACTATCGGAATTGTGATTGTATTTAAAAATCTGTTATGACTTTCCAAAAAGGTTGAAAACGCAGAAGTGGTGACTGACAAATACTCCAGTCAGTTCTAGAGAGTAGCAAAAATAGCAGTTTTTCTCAGCAAGAATTACATGTGTTTGGTTAAAATAGAACATGTGAAAAGTTTTGATGCAAAATAGAACAAGTGAAAAGTTTTGATGCAACTTAACCATACAAAATACATTACTGTACATCTCTAATAGTCCCTGTCTTTATGCTGCAGAGTAGCCAGCACTGCCAGGTTTCGTGGTTGATATGGACCTAGAATCCAATATTTCATGGAATGACTTAGTTGTTTCTGGATTTGAAGATCTTATGAATATTAAGGGCTTCAGCTCACAGAATTCACTCCTCAAGTTCAGGCTAATTATATTTTGTTACTAAGAAATCAAACGCCTGGGGTTTTTTTTTTGTTTTTTTTTGTTTGTTTGGTTTTTTTTTTTTTCCTTGAATTTGAGTATATAGTTAAATTGAAAGAGGCCCCTCATCTATAACAAGGTATTATTTTTGAAGGCACTCACAGCACCTGTTATTCACTTTCCTGGGCTTCAAATTACAATAACTGGTTTTCAGTTTGTAAAGGGAAACTCAGACTGTTTGATACAATTTAACTGTCTGAGGTCAATACTATGAAACCTGGAGTGCTTCAACCTCTCAGTGAATGAATTCTGTCCTGTTACCTCACGACTTCATGGAAAGTCAAGTAGGGTGGGCAACAGAAGGTCACTAATGTCTCCAAGGACTCCTGATGGAGTCAAGCAGAGAATAGGAAAGTGGGATATGCTGTAGGAGGAATATTATACAGGTTAGATACTGCTATGTTTCCTGTGCCATGTGTGGAAAAGTTGTCCTGTGATAGCTCGCATGTTATCCAATGTGTTAATGTGGTGTGTTGACCCTGGCCAGCAGCCAAGTACCCACACAGCTGCTCACTTACTCCCTACCTCCCAGAGGGATGAGTGGGAGAACAGATAGAGAAAAAGTGAGAAAACTTGTGAGTCTAGGTAAAGGCAGGTTAATAAGTGAAGGAAAAAGAAAAAAAAACCTCAGGTGATTCAAAGGCAATCACTCACCACCTCCCACAAACAGACCAGTGCCCATTCTTTGAATGATGGCTAACTTGGAAGTAAAAATCCTCCACCTTCTTCTTCTGTCCTAGTTTTATTGCTGAGCATGACATTACACAGTCTGGACTACCCTATTTGTTCTGTTCAGGTCAGCATATCTGGCTGTGTTCACTCAGTCTTTCGTGCACCCAAAGCCCACTGCTGGACAGGTTGTGGAGAGAGTGGGAAAAGTACTTGATGTTGTGCAAGCACTGTTCAACAATAGCCTAAATACTGGCATGTTATCAACACTGTTTTAGTCATAAGTCCAAAACACAGCATCATACAGGCTGCTATGAAGAGAGTTAACTCCATCACAGCCAGACACAATATGGGTCACCTAGAATTGAGACACCAGCTGAGGAAGGTATGTTAGATTGAGCAGTTCTGAGTTACTCCTGCATAATCAGGAAATACTGAAGACAATGCAGGAATAGGTTTAGGTTTGCAATACCCATTATAACAAACCAAAAACCTCCTTAGCTATTCTGTTGAGGAAGCTAGTATTCTGTGCTTTGAGCTAGGATTGAATCTGTACCGTTCAAATATGTAACTGATGAGTTCAGTTTCTCTGAAAAAAGAGATTCAGTTAAATAAGTAGAGGACAATACAATATTTATATAATCAACTTTATTTTCAGGATGTTCAATTTTGCAGCCTTTTTGATATTATTTGAAGTCAACTTTTTTTTGTGTAATACTTACAAGAACATCAGGTACCTTGATATAAATTACACTTCTAAAGAATTTTGATAGGCTTAGGTGAAATTAGTGGTTTTAGAGTGGAAATATTTCCATAGCAGGAGATAGACATGCAGACGTTTATTTACATATCAAGAGATATCTGATTAAATAGTGCAACTTTGGTGTTTTAAGAGAAATATTAATGTTTCCCAATATCCTGCTAGAAAGACAAGTAGGGAAAATTGCCAGGGAATAATTCCAACAGTTTACCCCACTTGTGAATTTGTTTATTCTTCTGTCTTAATTGTTTGGATGATGGAATGTGTCAGCTCCTAATACAATTGATGATCTTTTTGAGACTAAAGGAGGATGATAATCTGCCTAAATCAAATTATTATCAAATGCCTCCAAGGTAGCATACTAGTCTCTAGAATTCCCAGATGAGAAGGGCCATTTTAACATGCATTCTACGTAGTTTCACATTTTAGGTGGAAAGAAAGTTTGAAAACCCTGAGTGACTCAAGAATCAATCTAATATGGAGTGTAATCAAACAGCAGGGTGGCCTCAGAGGCATCCATCAACAGAAGCAACCAACTATCACCACAACATTCATTTTAGGAGCCAACCCACAAGTCTAGGTGTTACTGCTGGAAAATATATAATGCAGCTTCACATAAGGATCCTACAGCTGCCAAGCATATCTCCTGAGTAACTTTAACAGTGATTACACTTGATGAAGGAGGTAGAGGAAGTGTAATCTTGTGCCAGCAGCACCAGGAGGATAAGGGCAATATTGAAGTTAAAGTACATTTATGTGAATTCTTATTCCTCCATTAAACAGCAGTTTTTCATAGGATGAGCTTTGCCTACAAGACTCTCAGGTGTTTCCGTTTACTGTTGGTCTCTTTTAGTAAATATATAGACTTTTAATTACAAACCTAACAAGGAAATGTTTGAAAACACAGTAAATCCCATAATCATGAATTGCCTCTATGATACTATGCTAGCCTCTGAAATTCTCAAATTAGAACAGTTATTTTAACATGCATAAGTAGGTTCACATTTTTGTTGGAAAGAGAAGTCAAACTTGTGACAAAATAAGAACTTATCTGAGGATGGAAGAGGAGTGTTGTAGGCTGCAGTCCTAAAGACTGTGGTATTGTAACAGTCAGTATTGACCAAAGAAAGGTATTTTATTCAGATTAGCTAGTGCTTGAAGTGAGTACACAGTCCACTGCAATCACAGCCAGTAAACAGATGTCTAGTCGTCTAGTCCAGAAGAGTCTACAAAGCAGTTCCATATGTTGCCGCTCTTCAGAATTCACATTAAAAGAACAAGCTAGAGCTTGTTAAAGAATTTCTATCCAATTTTACCTTTCTATCACAATATATGAAATCCATAGCCGTGCGGGCAGCCAACCCAAACCCCATTCTCCTATTTAGGCCTATTTTGATGCTTAAGTAGACTTCCTGCTGGTGTTCTGTAGAGCAAAGGAAATGGTTTCTCTGAAACTCAGTTTTCTGGTTCAGTGCTTTGTTAGTAAATATGGAAGTAAGAAGCAAATCTTCCCTGGCTCAAACACACATGGCATGTTATTGATACAAAACAGAAATATGTCTCCAAGTAGGTATGACAGAAACCAAAGCTGCAGCCAGCATTCATGGGAACTGAGATACGATGTAATCTCAGACAAGGTCATCAGTGTAAAAATGCTCTTTCTTGATTTTTAAGATTGTTCTATAGCTGCTGATTGTAGAAGGAAGCTGCTTTTCAGAATGCTGTGAATGAGGTTCCTGATATGCTGTTTGAGACTTGCTGTTTGTCTTTAGTCCCTGTTTAAGCCTGTGTTCAGGAAAATATTTTATACTAAAAAAAAATATTCCTAAAGAAACGAAAAGTGGCTTCACTTCCTCAGATTTTATCTTTAACTGTTGATTCTACAGAGGACAGAGAATATACCTTACACAATCCTGGTGTGTTTAGTCATTCATACTAGTGTGCATCCACAAAAAATTAGCTAATAATATACTTATCTAATGTGTTAAAAATTCATTTTCATTAATATTGTATCTAAAGTACCTTTGCGCACAACATTTCCACTGTTTGTTCCATCATTTCTAAATAATTTGCTTTGCAATTTAATGTCAATAAGTGACTATAAGATGTGATTGACACCAGTGGTTGATATGCGCAAATACGATGTTTCAGGTGATGTCAACCTTTTCCTTTCTTTATTCCTTTGTTCTGCAGAGAGCTACAGAGGTTCTTAGTTATTTGGCATACATATATTTTAAAGGAACATTTTGAAGACATGTTTTTGTGGAAAAGCAGCAAAGGTTTGTCTCAGGGCTTGCTTCTTGCAGCTTTGATATGTTTAGTCCCTTATGTCCTCAGACAGTGATATAAAAGGAAGACAGCAAAGGAAATATTTTCTTTCTTCCAATCTGTCTTCTTGAGAGACAAATGGGTGAATCACAGACCACCAGTGGGGACAGGCAGTTGGGGGGAAGAAGAGAGCGTAGATGGAGGAATTCCTTGATTGAGCAAATCTGAAACTGTAAGGAAGCAAGATGTGATGTTGTGCTCAGGGATAGTTTGGAAAAGAAAATGAAGGGTTTGAATGCAGCCTTGGTGATCCCTCCTCCCCATCTACTTAGCCTGAGGTGGAGTCAGTCTGAGGTAACACTGTAAGTGGTATCATACCTGAGTGTTAGACCTTAAGGTTGGATATGGACTGGTTTCTGAGGGAAATGGGGATTCAAAGGAATTTTCCACTGAGAGCACATTTAACAGCAGATGCATAGCACACAGCCTGAGGAAGGTCTTATTTGGGAACCTTGGATGTGAGAAAAAAATATGTACAGATAGACCATTAAGACTTTCTTCCATGGCAGTTTAAGTTAGGAAGGAGAAAACTCAAAGTTACCAGCAGCCAGAGAGGAGAAAGGGGTTAAGAGGTGAGAGGAAAGCAGACTCTTCAGGGAGCAATTGATCTTGCACTCATTTTGTTTGTTTTTTTCCATCAGTGGGGAATGGCCCTAAGTCCACCTGCAGTTTTGGTGGACTCTGCATGATTTTTCAGTCTGCATCCCACAGAGGTGAGTATTTCTGATGTTCAGCAACAGAATGAAGGGAAATTCCACATTGCCCACACAGTATCTGAAAGAGGTGGGACATGGGACAAAGCCTGTTGGATCCAGTTCACTTATAAATATCTTACATATGCATTGGCAGAGAGTGTTCACCTTCTCTACTGGAAGGATAGCTGAGAGACTGTGGGTCATAAGGGTGAACACCAAAGGCTTTCTTGAAAATTAGTTTTTTAGGCCTTTACAGCTTGCCTTATGACACATGTAAAGCTCTCATATAATTGGAGAGATTGTGCCTTAATCCCTAAATCTAAAGTATAAATGAAACTATCCAGGAAATAGCAATGTTTAAACGCTAAGGTGTCCTTTTAGGCTACCAGTCCACACATTCATGGTAATCATAACTTTTTAGGCCTCCCTTCCTTCATTGACCTAACCTCTGAAATACAACTATGGAAGTCAGATCTTGTTATCTGTAACATATAGGCCAAGTTACTTCATTTACTATTTTCCATATGACCCTCGCTCTTCCTACCAGGTAAGCAAGCCTTTTAAAAGATATTTAAAAACTGTATTAATTGTAAGAATATAGGATTGCAGATGATGTACATTTTGAAACAGAATTTAAATCTATTGAGATTCTCCATTTCTGACTGTTGCAGAACTAAGTGAAATCTGAAGTGGAATGATAGTGAAAATGTTCTGCTATCAGTTTATTTTTGGAGTTCTTATTATTTCCTTCTGACACTGCCTGTCGTTGAAACCAGGATACCAGATCATTTGGCCCAAGCTGAACACTTAATGTTCCCACGTTTAAATCCTGATGCCCCTCAGACTTATCTTTTTACTTATCTTGGCAGATTCCATTAAGATCTTTCCTTTTTATTTAATGAACACCCTCAGAAGCACAGCTCAAAGTTGATCTTACCAGTAACTCTTACTTCCAGAATTAACTTGCAAATGTTTCTTGAGCATTGTAAAAGAATGTAGAATAACAAAACCTCTGTGAATTGGGTGTCTCAAATGTATTTGGTACAAAATGCCTTTGAGTTAGCTTATTGGAGAGGGCAATTTATTCAAAGTTGTACACTGCCCGAAGGAGTCTACCAGCCTCCATATTCAATTTTAAAGGAAGTAGGGTAGGGCTATCAATACGCAGCTGTTATAGAACCATAGAATCATTATGGTTGGAAAGGACCACCAGGATCATCAAGTCCAACCTTCATCCTAACATCTCTGTAGCCACTAGAC